>JYFJ02003108.1:0-46379 GCA_000934665.2 Catajapyx aquilonaris | reverse complement strand
AACACTCTCAAATCCCACAATACCTTGGCTACATAGGAACCGTGACCATTAACCACAAGCATTCTCCTGAAAACAGTAAACAGTCTTGTTGCCAGGAATCGATCATTACACCTGTCATATTGTCTTCAAAAGGCAAGAGGCCCTGTCAGGCAAGGTGTATTGATTGTTAACATCATAACTGAGCAGGGACTGTCCTTGTTTACATTTGAACTGTTGGGCTACAATATGGGGTCATATTGAGTTCACAAGGCATGAGGCCATGTGAGGCAGGGTCCTTTGTCTACAGCATAACTGAGCAGGGACAATCCTTGTCAACAACTTAACTGTTTCCATTCGATATGCTGCTGTCATATTGTCTTGAAAAGGCAAGAGACCCTGTCAGGCTGGGTGGATTGATTGTTAACAGCATAACTGAGCAGGGACAGTCCTTGTTTACAACTGAACTGTTTCGCTTATATGCAGCTGTCATATTGTCTTCAAAAAGCAAGAGGCCCTGTCAGGCTGAGTGTTTTGTTTGTCAACAACATAACTGCGCAGGGACAGTCCTTGTTTACATTTGAACTATTGGGCTACAATATGAGGTCATGTTGAGTTCAAAAGGTATGAGGCCATGTCAGGCAGGGTCCTTTGTTTGTCAACAGCATAACTGAGCAGGGACAGTCCTTGTTTACAACGGAACTGTTTCGCTTCGATATGCTGCTGTCATATTGTCTTGAAAAGGCAGGAGACCCTGTCAGGCTGGGTGTATTGATTGTTAACAGCATAACTGAGCAGGGACAGTCCTTGTTTACAACTGAACTGTTTCGATTCGATATGCTGCTGTCATATTGTCTTCACATGGCAGGAGGCCCTGTCAGCCTGGGTGTATTTTTTTTTCCTGTACCCCGTTATCTGGCATATAGGCCATTTCTAGGGGGGTGGGTTACCACCATTTGTGGTTTGGAGCGATACATATACGTATTTCTAATTGCTCCAAGGGTAATTAGGAGGGGATGTGCAAAGTGCATGTGCGCTGTCGTTAATTGGTCATTTTGTGAACTCCCCCGGGTGGCTTAGTCTATCGGAAATTGCCACCCGAAACGAAGCCAGAGATGGCCCAACTCTGCACGAAAGAAGGTGGGAACCCCGGGTGGGGATTGAACCCGGGACCTTAACTTCCGTGGGCGCACGCGTTACCGCGGCTCCACTCCGTCTCCCTGCCTGGGTGTATTGATTGTTAACAGGATAACTGAGCAGGGACTGTCCTTGTTTACATTTGAACTGTTGGACTACAATATGAGGTTATATTGAGTTCAAAAGGCAGGAGGCCCTGTCAGGCAAGGTGTATTGATTGTTAACATCATAACTGAGCAGGGACTGTCCTTGTTTACATTTGAACTGTTGGGCTACAATATGGGGTCATATTGAGTTCACAAGGCAAGAAGCCCTGTCAGGCAGAGTGTTTTGTTTGTCAACAACATAACTGCGCAGGGACAGTCCTTGTTTACATTTGAACTATTGGGCTACAATATGAGGTCATATTGTGTTCAAAAGGCAAGAAGCCCTGTCAGGCTGGGTGTATTGATTGTTAACAGGATAACTGAGCTAGGACAGTCCTTGTTTACAACTGAACTGTTTCGCTTCGATATGCTGCTGTCATATTGTCTTGAAAAGCCAATAGGCCCTGTCAGGCAGAGTGTTTTGTTTGTCAACAGCATAACTGAGCAGGGACAGTCCATGTCTACAACTAAACTGTTTCCCTTCGTTATGCTGCTGTGTAGTGTCCCCTGATCCCACGTCAGGAACACCACGATGAATAATAGGCACCTGACAGCTTTAAGTTGTATATTCTTCTCACAGGTACAAATAAACGTCTGATCTCTAGAACAGTCACTCAACGACTCTAGTTCCAAACACTCTCAAATCCCACAATACCTTGGCTACATAGCAACCGTGACCATTAACCACAAGCATTCTCCTGAAAACAGTAAACAGTCTTGTTGCCAGGACTAGATCACTACAGCTGTCATATTTTCTTCAAAAGGCAAGAAGCCCTGTCAGGCTGGGTGTATTGATTGTTAACAGCATAACTGAGCAGGGACAGTCCTTGTTTACAACTGAACTGTTTCGCATCGATATGCTGCTGTCATATTGTCTTCAAAAGGCAAGGCCCTGTCAGGCAGAGTGCTTTGTTTGTCAACAGCATAACTGAGCAGGGACAGTCCTTGTTTACATTTGAACTATTGGGCTACAATATGAGGTCATATTGAGTTCAAAAGGTATGAGGCCATGTCAGGCAGGGTCCTTTGTTTGTCAACAGCATAACTGAGCAGGGACAGTCCTTGTTTACATTTAACCTATTGGGCTACAATATTAGGTCATGTTGAGTTCAAAAGGCATGAGGCCATGTCAGGCAGGGTCCTTTGTTTGTCAAGAGCATAACTGAGCAGGCACAGTCCTTGTCTACAACTTAATTGTTTCCCTTCGATATGATGCTGTCATATTGTCTTCAAAAGGCAAGAGACCCAGTCAGGCTGCGTGTATTTTTATTTATTTATTTATTTATTTATTTATTTATTTATTTATTTATTTATTTATTTATTTATTTATTTATACTACCCCATTTTCTAGCAGAGCTCCTATAGGGGGACACACCTTACCCATCACACAAGGACATAAATCTGCTTACATGGCAAAAAAAAATTGTGAATGTCAAAAATAAACTGTATAGTTGGTTCTGCAAACAACAAGTACATCTGATTTGGTGGGCAACGTGTAACATCTTTCAAATAGTTCGTATGAGGGGTGTGAAAAATGGGGCATTCAAACGAACAAATGATGGTAGGTAAAGTCTAGACCCAAATTGCACCAATCACCCACCTGCACAGGGGGAAACGCAATTTTATGAACTACCACATAAACAGAACTTGAATTGTTTTTCAGGTTGAGCCAGAGCCTTAAATGGGGTAGGGGAAGATTGAACAAAAAATAGTTTTCCATCATTATTTGGCAAATCATTACAAGTTGACCCATATCTTGACGAAGCATGCAGTCTCGCTTGATCATCGTCGTGATAAAAAAGTTACATAAGATCTTGAGCACGACCCAGGTCGATCGTATCCAAGTCATCCGTTGTGAACCCAATAATTGCAATTTTTTGAAGAAACATGGAATACCTGTTTAACTGGGTATATTGATTGTTAACAGGATAACTGAGCTAGGAGAGTCCTTGTTTACAACTGAACTGTTTCGCTTCGATATGCTGCTGTCATATTGTCTTCAAAAGGCAAGAGGCCATGTCAGGCTGGGTGTATTGATTGTTAACAACATAACTGAGCAGGGACAGTCCTTGCTTGCATGGTTTTGACCTGTTGGGCTACAATATGGGGTCATATTGAGTTCACAAGGCATCAGGCCATGTCAGGCAGGGTCCTTTGTTTGTCAACTGCATAACTGAGCAGTGACAATCCTTGTTTGCAACTGAACTGTTTCGCTTCGATATGCTGCTGTCATATTGTCTTCGAAAGTTAGTAGGCCCTGTCAGGCAAGGTGTATTGATTGGTAACAACATAACTGAGCAATGACAGTCCGTGTTTACATTTGACCTGTTGGGCTACAATATGGGGTCATATTGAGTTCAAAAGGCATGAGGCCATGTCAGGCGGTGTCCTTTGTTTGTCAACAGCATAACTGAGCAGGGACAGTCCTTGTTTACAACGGAACTGTTGGGCTTCTATATGCTAGTGTCATCGGCTAGAACAAGATGGCGGAGGGAAGCTGTTTTGCCAGCTAAATCTGTTTTAACAGTCCATTTGTTTCACTGCAATTTTTTTTATCTCTTGTGCCAGGAGAATGACTTCAAAACGTGGGACAATTTGAAATGTTGCACCAAGGTCATTCCAAATGATTAAATTGTTTTTAACATATTGTTTTATACTTTCAGGTATGTACAATTGAATTATAGTATTGGAACTTGTCTAATGTTAATGATAAAAGTTTATAATCAAATATAGTATAATTTTAAAAGGCGATCGCACCTGACAGGAGAAGATTCATTTTTTCAGTAAAAAGTAATATATACTATTTGGAATTTATTGGACCGACCAAGCCATTAAGGCCCAACAGCCCATTCACTCAACATTTACAACAAAATTAATACAGAACAAAACATCAACTTGGCATGCCAGAAGCATCGGCCGCATGGCCGCCTCCGCGTTTGGCTGCCACCAATCATCCAGACCACACCAGTCATCAGTCCGTCATAAGCTCAGATCACCAATCAACAGTCCATCATATAGTTCAGACCACCAGTCATCAGTCCATTATAATTCAACCATCTAAGCATTTAGGAATTATAATACCTTGTCTGCCGTCAGGCAAAAGGTATTGAACTCCGTAAAAAGACAGGTGACGAAGGCCGTCCCCGTAAAAAGACAGGTGACGAAGGCCGTCCCCGTAAAAAGACAGGTGACGAAGGCCGTCCTCGGGCACGGCCAACCCAGACCTCGTGACACGGCCGCACAAAGTAGGGGACCCCTGGCAGCCAGCACCTCCTGGATAGTGCAATGCCATAACACATGAGCAGCATCCTGACGACCTCCGTTGCACGGGCATAGGGCATCCTCCTCCGTCCTCCCTTTCAGCCTAAACCGAGCGAGGTAAGCCAGGAAAGGGCCATGACCGGATATCATCCTACCCACATGTCCATGGAGGTGACGGTTATACTCCACCTCTGGAAGAAAGGCATGGCACCAATCCCCTCTGTCCGCCGCCCACCTCGTCTGCCAGTCCGTCAGGGATCGGCGCCAACACCTCCTCCTTACCGCTGCTCCTGTCTCTGGCAGGAAAGCCCGCCCCACCACCAGATCCGCCGCTCGCCGCGCTTCGGTGTCCGCTCGCTCGTTTCCTAGGACTCCATCATGCCCCTTGACCCAACATAGCGTCACCTCCGCCGAAATGGAGCGCACTACCTCCCTCGTCCTGGCCGCCACCATTGATGAGAGTCTGGGGTCTGCTAAAGTCTGCAGGGCCGACAGAGAGTCGGACACAATCCACGTCACGCTGCCTCCCGGAAGTTGCACATCCGCCAGCGTCTCAATGGCCCTCTCCAACATGTCCAACTCCACCTCGTATATACCCGCCGTCACTAGGAACGGGACACGTCTAACGAACAGCTCTTCCCCTCACCCATTGATGCATACCATTGCCCCCCCAGCTTTGTAGCCCCTCGTGACCGACCCGTCCGTGAAGATGAACAGGTCCACCCCCTTGGGAAACTCCGTCCACTTCAGTATATCTAGTCGCTCCCACTGCCAAGGGGGAACAAGATGGTACATCGCTTGGCTCCTCACCGTCGTCCCGGCAGCTCTTTGTTCCAGGAAGGCCAGATGAGCATGATATCTAGCTTGAGCCTGCAAGTCTGGAGGCGGACAGCCGGCCAGGACGTTCAGCAGCACATTGGAAGTCGTGCGATATGTCCTAGTTGTAGCTAGAAGCATCGGTCGGATGGCAGCCTGCAGGCTGGACCTGATGCGCCTATCGGTTGCACGTCTACCCCACACCTCGGACCCGAACAACAGCATCGGTAAAATGGCCCCACGCAAAACCAAACGTCTGCTACGGGGGGCCATCCCCCAATTGTGGCCTGCCACCCTCCAGATCCTGGCCGCCAACCCCCGCACCTTGTCTCTCATGATGCGGGCATGTGAAACCCAAGTC
This sequence comes from Catajapyx aquilonaris, assembly GCA_000934665.2. Lineage (NCBI taxonomy): Eukaryota > Metazoa > Arthropoda > Diplura > Dicellurata > Japygidae > Catajapyx > Catajapyx aquilonaris. The sequence continues at coordinate 40,682 of JYFJ02003108.1, read as the reverse complement.
AGGCGCGCGTCGAGATGAAGGCCCAAGACTCTGACTGTCAATCCCAACGTGATGTTTTCTCCCTGGAAGGCAACCCTCGGCTTCTCTTCCAACGAATGAAATGGGAGGAAAAGGCCCTCCGTCTTACTGGAGTTGTAGCACAGCCCCAACTCACTAGCCCACCCACTAAGCTCCGGCTCCAAACTCTGCCACATCATTTCGATATTCTCCAGATATGGATCATGCAGCAGCAGGACCTGGTCATCGGCAAAAGCTTGTGGATTCACCCCAGTCCTCCGAATTCTTCGAAACCAAGAATTCATTCCTAGGTTCCAAAGGGTGGGGCCCATACTGGATCCCTGAGGGCAGCCTCTCGTCATAAAGAATGTAAGGTCAGGCAATCTCATTTCCCTGGGGCCCAAAAAGCTTTCTATCATTCGTGCTAGTCCCTGGGGGCAGCCTTCCAACAACAGGCTCTGCATTAAATGGTGATGTAAAATGCTGTTAAAAGCATTCTGTACATCAAGGGTGATCAGGAGACAATGTTCCTTCCTCGCCCAGGCTCGTCGGATCCCATCAGTAAGGTTATCCACAGCCTCCACCACACCCCTCCGTGGTCGGAAGCCGTATTGGGCATTGTCTAGAACCTCCTGGCTCTCTGACCAATACATGAGCCGGTTATTCAAAATGCGATCCAGGACCCTTCCCAAAGCTGGCGCCAGACATATTGGTCGAACTGCTCCCTCAGCATTCTTCGGAACCCAGACCACCCTGGAAACCTTCCACGAAGAAGGGAAGACTCCAAGTAATGTATACAGTAAAACTTGTATAACTTACTTGTCCAAGTAATGTATACAGTAAAACTTGTATAACTTACTTGTCCAAGTAATGTATACAGTAAAACTTGTATAACTTACTTGTCCAAGTAATGTATACAGTAAAACTTGTATAAGTCGAACTTCCGTAAGTCGAAGTTCTCCATAACTCGAAGTGCAGGCAGGGCCTTACGATGGGATATCAAGGCATTTTCACTCTCCCTAAGTCGAAGTTCATGTTGGCTAGTACGGAAAATTATCTCATTATTTTTCTCATCGGAATGGTCGAGAGTAGGCGACATCCACAGAAAGGCTCTTGAGCTGTCAAAGTATTTTGGACGGTGCCCGGCCTCTTATTTCCGTTTATTCCCACATCTCGGCGCTGGCTGTGCATAGCCATTAATGCAGGGAAATGTACATGGGTACTATGGAGTTACACGTAAGAAAGAAAGTCCAGTATTTTGATGAAACCTAGTTCATGGTAGGCTTCGACGAATTCTTAGAAACGGATTTGAGAACTTCAGATCAGCCACTTCTTATCCGGCAGCTCTGTGGTCCGTCCACAGCAACGAAGACATACCGGCGATACTGCATAGATCCAACAACGTGGAAGCCTGGCATAGGCGATACGAGACAATAGTTGGGAGCTACGGAAATAACAAAATAATAATTGAAACTCCAATATAATATTGGAATCCGTTATCAGGGGGGGAACCCCGTCTAAAGAAGACACGTGATTATGAGCAATAAAGAGAGAAAATAATAAATTAAGACGGCAATAGCAAATCGCGAAGAAGTTCATGTGTTGGATTTCCTTCGTTGGATTGCTTATATACAGTAGACCTATGTAAAAAACAGGTACAGTGTGTCGGTATTGTGGCCTGTATAATGGTATTGCGGCAGTGTAGGTATTTTGTTATATAGGTATTTCGGATGTCGGTGGTTTGGTTTTACGAATGATGTCCCAGACCCTTTTTAAATGTAATGATATATGCATAACTCCGGCCGTCTGATAGAAAACTTTCAGGTAAATATGAGCACGTTGCTCTCCAAAAATGGAAGCCATAGCAGATATCTCCCGATTGGACGCCTGCAGAACGATCCATCAGAAATGTTCCCTACCAGACCGAACTCCCTGAAGACCATCCGTCAGAAGAAGGAAGGTCGATGGCAGCTGGGGTATGACTCTCCGGACTAGGTTATGCCCGAGCTAAATCGTCTTGTGAGTGTGAACATTGAGAAAGTAGACAAGCGGCGCCTACCATCGGACCACTTCGCTCCGAACCATTCACTCTGGGACTTCCGTCGAAGACGATGAGGAGGTTACCAGTAGGAATTGCAGAAACGATAGAGAAGCTGCTGCAGCCCTTTCAGACTACGCCAAAAGCATGTGCAATAGGGAAGAAAACTAATGGCTGCATGTAAACACTTTTTAATGCCTTCGGTAAATGATATATTATGTGAATGGGAAATGGGAAGAATCTAGGATATATTCACAAAAATCAGAAAAAATAAGCATTTTTTGTGAATCAATTACTTACTAAATTTTTTAAACGTTTATGATGTAATTTTGCTAACTACAATAGACACCTCAATTGAGGGGTCTGAGATATTGAAACAAAATTTGCTAAGTCCACTTTTAGTGGGTGTGACACATCTACGTGCAGAAAATTTGTCTTTTAATGTCATTTGGTATTCATTATTCATTTCCATATGTAGCTGACTGTGAGTTGTGGCAACATATAGACGTAAAAGGTTTCAAGATTGTACCAGTGAAAGTTACATAATCATCAGTTTTTGCTCATTTTACGGCCAGTTTTTTGAATATGTGAAGTTCACAACATTCGCAATAATACAATAGCAGCATTGAAGAGCAGGAGTGAACCCTCACACGTACTCACATCCACACACACACCTGTAGTCGTTTCGTCCTATGGTATGGGACTTTATGGTCTTCCTATATTATTTTGTTCAAACCATCAATTCACTGGATCTCCGCAGGCTAGTTACCGAGATAATTGGCTTCAAACAAAAGAGGGTACCTCGTATAAAACATTTTGGCAGGTATGCGTCTCTCTGCGCGGTATCAAAGTTTTCATTTAAATTTTTTAAAGATGTGACAATGCACTTTTAATTTAGAATACTCTTTCATTAGGTATTAGGCAGCTTCCGAGGCTGTGAGAGTGTCTTAAGATACACGCACTATAGTGTAGATCAGTGGTTTTCAAACTGGGGTGTACGCGCGAACACAATTTTGGTGGTACGCGAAAGATATCGTGCAATGGCGTCCAGTCTCGACATTTGTGGGAACCATTCTTTCAACAAGAATGAACCAACTTAATTATGAGAAAAATACACAAAAAATAGTCCTACTCATTATATGCAGAGCCATTTTCTGACTGCTGCCATTTTCAGTCAGCACACGCGTTGAAACTCAAGAAACAACATGGCAGTGTTAACTCGAACAGCTGGTTCTATCATTGCGCTTCGAAACGTTGTGAAGGATTTTAAAATAAACTCTGGCTGCAGAGGCTGATCTCCCTGGCCTAAAAATTTTCGAGTCCCAATGAATAAAACTGGGCACTTCAAGACATCCCCGCCAATATATTTAATATGCAAAGCAAAACAGAAGGATGGATCAAAAAATTCCAATTTTGGGAAAAATGTTGTATACAAGGTAGCAACTTCTTGTTTTGCAACACTCCAAGAATTTCAAAGTGGTAGTGGACATCAGTACATGAATTAATTATCACAATAGTTTAGAAATTATTTTTTTCGGAATGGACATGCCAATCAGTTGCATCAGGAGTTTCAGATTTCTTTACCCCTCCCGAACATATCAGTGCAGAATCAGGAAGGGTCATCATTTTTACGACTGGAAGTTTGGAATTTGAAAATACCCTTCTGAACTTTTGGGCTGAATAAATGGAAGACACTATCCGGGCCTGGAAACTAGTGCAGTGCTCTGAAGTACTTAATACCATTTACTAACTATCTATTTATGTGAAGCTGTTTTTCATTAACGTCCATTAAAACAAAGTACCGTCATCGACTCTGTGCTGAGAAAGACCTCAGGCTTAAATTGACGCCACTATTTCTCCCCAATATTAACCATAAGTGTGAAAGAAAGAAATCACACCCATCACATTAACTGATAATATTTCCCAAAGGGGTATGCGACAAAATAAGTTGGGGAACCACTGGTGTAGATGGTATAATTCACTCTGTGATTGATTTATAATTGTTACTAAATTATTTAACAAGGTAACGAAACTGCGGAGGCCAAATAACACATATACATAAAGTGATCCTCAGGTGTCTAGGAGTTTGAATAATATTATGAATACCCTGTACAACTTAGTTTTTTTTACGTCACTGACTGAACAATAGCTTTGGATAATGCCATATGAATGCATACGACCTCACAGAATGATGCTCGCCATAGACCCAAGCGCATGAATTCGAGAACAAGAGATCAATGAGTATATTTGACGTAGGCTAGGTTGTGTTTTGATGTGCCTCCGCCGGTATGAATGACGTAATCATATTTCGACGTGGGCGTAGCGTACAAAAAACTTCGTTCTGTCGGAAAACACTCTCGCATTGGGCCTTTAATCATTTTTCTAACAAAAACTGCCACGGCACAGTGAACGAACCGTTCAAATTTCGACTCATTGGACCATAAAGGCATGTGGGTAATAAAGGACAAAAGTACCTGCTTTATGTCTAATGGTACTGTACAGTAGATTTGAATCGAACTTTTGATCCAGCACAACAATGCCTTTATACATTACCTATGCTCATATTAAAATATTTCCGTTAACATTACGAAGCACACAAGAACTATATACAGGGTGAAGGAATTCTCACGGACAATCGCCAGGTAGACTGAGAATGCTAATCTTGTAAAACTAATATCGGGATGTGCAATATATTAATAGTTTTTGGCATAGTTGCGTAGTTAATGCGTACGGCGCCTTTAAAGTGTAGAGTGTTAGAATGTGGAATATGAGGTACACAACGACAAAGTGCACGGGTGTCGACCCAGGTTCTTACTCTGACAGGATTTGATCACGTATTGCACATGGACGAACCGTTACGAACCCAAGGCCGGATTATTATTCGGAGGCCCTCGAGCTGACTTTTGTTTATTTGAAACTGGTGGAGCTGATGTGACGTCACGAAACTTGAAAGGCGCCGTACGCATTAACTACGCAAACGCGCACATCAACCTTACGCGGTTGCAGCGTGAAAGGTCAAACACTGGCGCAATGTTGTCAGGATATGTATACCGTATATCTTTGTGATCGCTACTCGAAGAACAGTGTGTTGCAATTAAATTTGGATGGTCTATAAGCCAATTATTCTCAGATTTTCATTGTCTTACTGTTCTCAAAGCATCTTTAACATGAGTTTTTAAAATGGAACCTGAATTGCTACTCGCACATGAGTTAAACACTTATTTCACCTCGTTGGTTGGTCAGTCCCATCATTGAAATGATCTTTGAAATCAAAGCGAACCTTTTGATACTAATAAGGATATAACCAGTTACTTCTCATGTTTGTTATTCTCCGTACATCCATCAGACATTACAAAATAATATTAATGTTGTTTTATTATACCGTATGTCAGAAATCTCTGAAATGAAATTTCAAGAGCAATAAAGGACCAAAGAGGAACTCAAAATGCTCCACAGTAGGAAATTGAGGTGCACATGCACAGTACTGCCCATACAAGCCAGGTGAAGAACACTCAAAAATCCGATCGAATATCAGCAGTGACCGAGATTCATGTTGTCAAAGTAATGAAGGTAATCAGTAGCATTTTTGGCTTATTTTCAAATATGTATGTAGCGTGTTCCAATTGAGAAGTCTGAGATCAAAAACTGCTAAGGCCGGGGTGCACCAGCCTCGGTACAGCTGTTTACCCCCTCTAAAAGCGCGACAAATTTACGGGGGGAGCCTCCGTAAAACAGAAAATCGCAGAGTTCCAGTCTCCGTACTTTCTAAGATCGCTCCGCAAATGCCAGTTTTACGGAGCTTGAGTTTTACTCCGGTTTGGTCTGTGAAAGTAGTTTTACGGACGGATTCAACATGGCCGCCTCATCCTTCGACCCGTATTTAGCATTTTGTTGTGTGATTTTCTGCTAATTATTCACCGCAGGAGCATCTCAACACTGCCGGGCTGGCCCCGAGGGCGGCGGAGGGCGATAGGGACAGGTAAACACCGCACCGGTGCCTGCCTGCTTATTTCAGTAGTGAGGTCGAGCATTCGGGGGGTTGAGCATTGTGTGGGTGCACTAAGTTCTTTGTTAAATAAAGTTTGCGAAGTCTTATAAACACTGTCAACTACTGTAAGCATCTTGTTAACCGTTTTACAATACTGCTATGCAGACAGATCACCTGCAATGATACACAGGTACAACCATAAATGGTTAGCAAGATGTACACCATAGTTGAGTGTGTTTCTAACTGTTTACAAGGCTTTACAGACTCTCTTAAACCACATTTTAAGCATCTTAGTGCACCTTCTACCTATGGAATAGGACTTTATATATTATTATATATTTATATATCCTGTAGATGTCAAGAAAACTATTTCAAAAAATATACAGTATATATAATATATATAATGTGGGTACTGCTTTCACCCCATTTGGGGTATATCGCATTTAACCTTTATTTATTTTTATTTTCTTATTTTTCTTCACTCCGGTGCATGGGAATCAGAGAAATTGGGTAAGGATCGGGATTTTTGGGGAGGGGACACAAGTGCAAGTGCAAGGAATTTAAAGGGGTCATGTGCAGTCCCCCAGGAGGTTAGGTTGCCAGACACCTCCTTGGTGCAGGTCAGAGACCCTCCCGACGCAGGTGAAAGGAAGTTCCCCAGGCGGGGATCGAACCTGGGGCCTTTCACTCAGCAAGCCGAGACGTTACCATCACGGCCACCACACCTCCCCCAATATACAGTATATTAGATAATTATAGTGTAATCGATGGTGCTGATGACTTGTTCAAAAATGACCTGCAAAACCGTGTCTAAAAGGAAGGAGCTGATTTCATGCACTGTTGGGACACGCTTTTGTGTCAAAAGTGCAGATAAATATTTTATTGTATAACCCTTCCGCAACACATTTACATAAGTGATCCTCTAATTCCCATGAGTTCACCCTGAAAGTATGTCTAAATAAAATGAAATAGCATACTGTATTTTGGAGTACTATGAGAAGGACAGTTCCAAAGCAGACCTGTCGTGTATGTGTTCATTCCGGGAACTTGAAATCACTGAGTTCTTGACCAACAGTAGGAAAAGTGTATGTCCCATCCAGAAGGCATTTTAGAAACTTGAAGTGATTAAGGGGGATGTGGAGTCGTTAAATGCGGAATCGCTCGAATTTTGACCCTGTTTTTGCACAATAACTGGCATCAGTTTTTCAGCGATTGATGTTACTTTCAGGAACGTTGCTGGATAGGTTTCTTTCAAATGTTTCGGACAGACCTTTCATGTCCCTTAAAGGAGCCTTGTTAAAGAATGACGTGAAGTGAGACAACAATACTAAAAATGTGCTTGTCTTGGATTTTAAATATTGTGTTAAAAAATTAATTATTTGTAACATATTTATGTGTGGTGCACACTTTCACAGGTTACCTGTATGAACATGAGATGGTCCCTGCCGACACTACACTGTATGTACAGTACAATCGATTTCAGACAATGACTTATGATGCTTCTGCTCGTCGGTAAATGGGGAGATTATGCCAGACATAGGTTTTACACACATACGGCATGAACGCAAAAATTGATCTGATATTTAATTGTGTCATAAATTCTGTTTCAGGGCAATTCCATGGCGCAGCCGTCCGTACGTAACGCAAGTGTTGCCTACGTGCACAAGAGTATTTTATTATAACAATGCCAGGATGCATGCACTGAATGCTTAATCCATTTCATGTAATGTGTGGGTATTGTTACAATAAAATACGCTAGTACATGTCTGCAAAACCTGCGTTACGTACGGACAATATGGCCGCCTTTCGTGGAATTGCCCTTCACGAATTTTTTTGGTGAGCCGTTTTCAACTGCCGGGGAATTAGATCGTTACAATCCCTGTAATATTGCTTCGCATCGGTGTCTGCACTCATTTACCTTTTACTTTCACCAAAAATCTTCCTTTTCTGAACATTAATATGATTACTCGTACGGCAAGTAGTAGAAGCTAAATACCAATTAATAGCCATCTTTATCCATCTGAATAGTTGCATCGCATTGAAGTGCATGCTTGAAGCTGACTACGCAGTGTGCACATGTAAAGACGAGCAGATTTTGCTTGAAAAGGCGATTGAAGAATATTGTAAGGTATCGCTCAAAAAGATGGAGGCGATTTTAAATTGAAGCAAAATTCAATAACGTACCAATCTTTCTAGAATGTGTCACTTAAGCAATTTAGGCAATGATTATAACAGAAGGGAGTTAAAGAGGCGAAAACAGAATTATTCAAATTATTGATGGTATTTATAGAAGAGCCATTGCACTTCGTCCATTTTATTTGCAGTATAAAAATAAAACAGTGACTGCATAGCACAATTGGATTGTGGAATGTTTCGATTAACACAACGTTGATGCTTTTTAAAAATCGCGGTGCATCGGTTTGTTAATTAATAAACATCCGCTCTATCATGTCAAAACCTCTGGCCTATACTTCTGTGAGTTGTGGGGGGATTTCGGTGAGTCAATGAACCCGGAAGTCATGCCACTCACCCTTCCTCCTGAACTAATCATATTGTGTAAAATTCCTTCAGTTGAGTGATACCAAATATTTATTTTCTTTGAATACATAATATTTAACATTACTCCTGCAAAGCCAAGAAGCTTTTTTGTCGTATATCGCCAGCAGAGTTTTTAATGATTGTGTTTTCCATTTAGTTGTAAGCACTGCTGTCGTAATGCTTTGTTTTAATTTCTGACGGCAAATTTTTTGTCGCAAGTTAAAAGTAGGAGGTGAAAAAGCGTCATTGGGGAATGAGGCGAATAAGGCTGGAAATTATTCCGGTCCTAGCTCACTCCGGAAGGATGTCAGGCAGACTTTATTTATGCTTCCTCTGCAACCGTCGCGAAAACACGGAAATCTCCGAAGAACTCGACTGGGAATTATCAAAGCCTGTTTACGTCCTGGAAGGAAGTTGCGAGAATAAACCTACCTCATCACCTACCTTAGGAAGGAACTTTTTCTCCGCCTTTCCTTTTTCACACACATACAAAAAAAATCTCTCCTCTCTCTCTCTTCCTGTATAGTGAGAAGGGATATGATCCTCTTCTTCATGTCAAACTAGTTTTTGCAGGTGTCTTGAAAAGGGCCCAATTTCCACACCAAACAAGCCGGGAATTTTTCGATTCCGTTTTGACAAACCCTGGAATTCTTAATTGAAGAAGAAATCGATGGTAATTCCGGTGCTGTCGCTTCCTCCTGCTGGTTTTTGCTCCATTTGAAGGTACTTATTTGTACAGATCAGACCCTCTGTAAACTAGTTTGCATTCATTACGCGTGAAAGCCGCACTGCGTGTAATTAATTTTCAGTTTTTCACATTTCCTGGGAATCTAGATTTAAAAAATAATCGGCTGTAAAGCGAATGTGAAGGATGCAATCATACTGACGGATTGGCCGAGGAAAACGTGATTTTAAAGGGATCTGTCAATGTGGAAAGTCATATATGACAGCATATGTTCAACCAAGAAATGTACTGAATGCATGTTTTGCCTACTTCAAAGAGAAATGAGGGGATTCCAGGATTCCAGTACAAAGCGAATTAAAAATGAACTGTACAGATGTATCTACAGTATGAAAGCCTGTCATTTACGGATGTCATGGAGAATTACGCTGTGCGGGGTGCGGCTGCTGCAGAGTTAAGCTACCGTGAAAGACGGACTGAGATAAACCGCTTTCTCAAATCAATCTACAATGGTTTACTAAAATTGCAGTAAAAGTACTGTACATAGAGTAATACCATATTATAATGTATTTTAAAAGTGGCCTTATTTTAAAAGTGGTACATAATTATTGCTGCTTTAGTATACATTAAGACATTATAGGCTGTTAATCAGTTTCATAATTTTTGAAGTTATATTATTACATACCACTAAGGTAAAATATATTATTATACAGCTGAACTTGGGCGTGTTTTTTGTGCACAATTGTTTGAAACATCGGTTATTATAAAAACCGACCCCTATGTTGTATCAATTCAAATTAAGGAGAAAATACATTATAATTATACAGTATAGGCATTCGCAATATACATTTTCACAGATTTTTTAAAAATTTGCGTTGGTATACATTCGGCCTCAAGAAAAAAATGGTTCTAATTTTCCTTTTATAATATCACTCAGATTGACAGTGTTATAATAATATCCATCCATGAGCTGAATTTAACCGGCATTGTTTCCTCCATAATTATGTCAAATTATCTATTTTCATCTAGAACATGTTTTAGTAAAATTTGGCAAGGAATGTTCTCAAAATAGTGTGCAAAACCCGGGACATGGTTGAAAATATTAATTTCCGGTGCCTTCTTTTGAAGTTGAGAGTTTGATGGGGTTGATGGCCAAAGAATTTTAACACTTCAATGATATAATGCTTGTATATTGAGAAAAACATATAACTACGAAAAGGTCATATACAGGGATGGAAAAAGAACCGCTTCTTTGGGCGGTAAGCGGTTCTTTTTCTATCCCTGCACATGGAAAAAAGAAGCGCTTCTTGGAAGGAAGCGGTACTTTTTCCATCCCTGGTCATATACCGTATAACTTATTTGACTTTTCTTTCACTTCCCACCTATCCAACTTCAGGCTCCTTTCCTGGTTGAATTTAGACACTGGAAAAGTTCAAATAGGCACAGCATAAAAATTATCTCTACCTTCTGGAATTGCTTCCTGTCAAAAACACATTTTCTCGAAGTAATATATAACGCTTTTTGACACTGCACTGTGTTTATAAAAATAGTGTATAGGCTATAAGTGTTATAAGTTATATGACGCCGGTTTATTACTACATAGTTCTAACTCCTATTTTGAGAAAAAGTGACGTAAGAGGTGCACCTACTTCTAACTCCATCGGCCTATCCAAAAAACTGGTCAGGATGCATTTCGCCGGTTTATTACTAGCGATTACTAGGCCTACATACGAGTAGTTCTAACTCCAAGTAGTGACTTAAGAGGTGCAACTCCACATTGCCACTTTTCGTTAGTGTTATGAAGTTCTAACTCGGTACCTACACATTGTAATCGCGGATTATTTGTGGCAAACACTGACAAACCTATGATAATGTTTTATTCTAATCCAGTTTTGCACCAATGATTCTTTTCTTGTTTTGAACACATTTGACTTGGTCCACCGCACCAGGGTATTTCTTATTTTCCATCTGCACGCCTTTTCGGAGAACAGTACAGGCAGGTGTTGTGCTGAGAGGCAATAACATGTTATTGTTTGGTATTGTAGGTCACATATGTTGATATTAAGAATCCATGCCCAAATCACCCTAGGCGTGCAGGTACTTTAATTTGGGTCACAAACTGTGAACGAAAAAAGGGTTACCTATTCTGCCGCGAGAGGCGACTGCTTCAACGCAATGGAACTCGTGCAGGCGCCTCATACGGAGTTCTTTAAACGGAAAACAACTCCTGTCATAAATTTATTTATTTATTTATTTGTTTGTTTGTTTATTTTCTTTAACCCGTTGGGCATGATTGCCATTGGGGGGCCTGTCATAAATAATTAAAACCGCTATTATTATGCATTTCTATTGATCAAATCATGGACACCCTTCGATGAAGCTCATTTTCTATATCCAGAATATTGAACGATTATTACGATTTATAATATACCGGTATTTTTTTTGTTACCCACTCCTTCAATGAAAGTTAATATGTGATTTATAAATCATCTGGTTTTCCATATGTAATTTTGTTTATACAAGCGACCTTGATAAGTATAATCCTCACCGTCCACATATACCCGCAGTTTACGCGTTTATCTCGAAAATACCAGTTGACCCTACATTCAGAATAAGGTATAGGTGCTCAGTTTCTACAGTCGATAAAGGCCACATTCTGACATGTGTCGCGCTATATTTTCAGACACATTGATAAGTTGCGAAAATGAGAAGCTTATCGATATAGGCTATGGCTATACGATCGAATGGATTTTTCTCTTAATATTTTCAGGGCCCGATATGTCGACTCAATTTAAGATAAAATATCTTATTATGTTTTGTGGATACCTATATACATACAATGTTAATTTTGCCCCTAATTTCACATTCATATAACCTGGCCTTAGTACAGCTGTGGAAAATATTTTAAAATGCTAAAACCGCACAGTTTGGGTATAACCGACTAAATTATCCCGCGCTTCGTAAGCGTCCATTATAAAATTGTGAAAAAAATGCGTCACATTTCCAAAAGTCGGTAACAAACTGCAAAGTTGATTAACATTTTATACTTCGCTAGTATATTAATATTGCATATTTGAATACAAAAAGTATATTCATGATCTGCTTCATTACCATATGTATGTCACAGATGTCGCCGATGCGATGTGGAAGCATTCAATTATTTAAACTTATATAGTTAGTGCTGCAGCTTTGTTGATGAGGTCCATTCTTCCATGTTTTTGCAAGTTCCATCTTACCCAATTAACTGAGTTTCGGAGAGAGAGCTACTAACATAAGTCGAGAGAGGACGTCTGGGATGGCACTCGTTAGCTCAGATGCCGGAAAGTGCATTAGGCTGGGAGCTTTTGTGCAATACCGGACAGATTTGAGCATTCAGTAATGGTTACCTTGTTTTCCTGCTGAATTTTCTTTTAAAGGGCTAGCCAAAAATTGAACGTAGAGTTCTAGATGAGGGATAGTTGAAGGACCTTGAGTGTGAACCTCTCGACAAATTCTCAATGCCAACAATCAACATTGGAACAAGTAGCGTATAAAGGTGAGAAGTGGAACTTGACAACCACGGCAATGAAGACCAAAAGCTGGTGAGTGTCAACGTCCAGTAAGAGCCCAGCTCATATACGAAGAGCCAAAGGGAAGTGAAATCGATTGTGCCGAGGTACCGGACAGGAACAATCAACAAGAATCGTTCAAGGGGGCAGGAACAATCCAAAACCGAAGATTACTTTTCAACCGCTGCAGTCATATGTGCCTTACAAGTAAAATCAGTCGAATGGGACTGGAGACCTAGATCAGATCGATGTGTGGTACAACTTGCCAGTTTCGGTCAGAGTAGAATAGTCGCGGTTTAGTGCTCGTGGTGCTCTGTGCGTGTCAAGTGAAGCCATTGCATTTGTTACATGTACGAGTGACATGGAATCCAGAGGAGGAAGGGCGGAAATCCCGGCCAGGTTAGTCCTGAAAACTTTGATGTAACTGATTAATATGAAAAAAAGTCTAGCCAAATGACCCATCGAACATTTGGGCACATTCTGTACAGTACACATTGGACCACATTTCATTTGTGATTCTTGAAAAAATGTTTTAGTGAAATACAGTTGTTAGGCATACTATATTATCACCTCCGAATATTCAAATAAGAATTACAGGGGTTAACGGTTCGAGTAATTTCATTTGTATCGCTTTATTTGAAGGTAATGCAATCCTATTGCTAGCCATTATACAGACGTGCAAAACTGTTTTATTCTACCAGCAAATGACATACGTGACAAAGTGGCTAAAAAGTGGCTAATGAACAGTACTTGACGTTCTGACCCTATTCTCCTGCAGGCCTCCAGGTTTCATAAAGTATACATAGCAATTAGATGCAATCTGGCTGAACTATATGGGCGGTGGCTTAGCAGCTCTGGTAGAAATTTCTCTCCAGCTCGTATTTCTCCTAGTTTAAAGTCAATATTTTGTCATGCGCCGGAGCTCCTGGTCATCTTGGTATGTTGTCACTGCTGTTGGAGTAGATTCGGGTGGTGTACGTTCAGGAAAGTGGCAAATGAGCCAGCGGCGGTCGATTTCGACGTTTCAAGCCCGGCTGGACAGGCAGCCCAGCATTGTAGCCTGCTAATGAATGGATTTTTAAAATAGTTCCTAATTAAATTAAATACGCTGCACATTCAGAGACGGCAGGCCAGCAAACTTTTTTGAAACAAACACAATAAGTGAAATTACTCACAAAAGAGCAAGCTTTATTGACTCTGCAATGCATTAAAGCCCGCAATTGTTTCCGAATTTGCAAACATTTGATGAAAGGCCCTTTGTCTTTTATTCAGCTCGCAAGGACATACGAAAAATTATCAAAAACACTCATTCTCACACGGGCAGAAGTGGGCTGGGAGCTGTATTTTTTTTCTCGGGCAAGTTTCCCCATAAATCGTCGTCCAGAAATACCGGATTTTGGGGGCTTTTAATGGGTAGTTCCACAAGTGAGTTCTCCGGGCATACATCACTCAGAAAAGGTAGTGGGGGCGGAAAGTAATGGACGGTGGAGGGCAATCCAGTGCTAAAGATATGGAATAATTTGGAAGTTGGTGGGGGTGGAAGTGGTTCTGACCAAGTCGAGTCGGATCCCGATTTTTCACTGTCTCTTTCACCGTTTCACTTGGATCCTGGGATAGCGCTAAGGCTGCGGCGCAAGACTATTACCCAGGCAGGGAAGAAAACTGAAGCGCGATCTGTATTCCAGCTGGCACAGTATACAGGACTTTTCCATACTCAAGCCCAAGGGGGCTGTTTTGGAAAATTGAGCCCCTTCTGAGCAAGCCGAGCGAACGAGGACGGAGCCACGCTTGTTTCCTTTAGACAGAGTGGCTGCTTTTGCATTTATAGAATGCTCCCAACCAAAAAAAAATGTGCCATTGTATCCGGCCCAACCGGATTGATTGAGAATCGACTAGATGTGCAGGTGTCTGAGGTGCTGCCTAGATATCCCCGGCACGCCTATCTGGATTCAAAATTTAGCCTATCTCTAGCTGTGGCCACAATTTGGAACGGGAGAAGCCACAGTGTTGGATAAGGTATACGGGACCTGATTTTGCACCCGGTGACGTCCTTCGTGTGCTATACTAAATACTCGCGAGGGACATTGTTTTAGGCCGTAGAAAAGGCTCCTTACTATAAGCTTAGACGATGTTCGTAGGAGGGAGTGAAGGTATAAAGGAAATGAAAGAAGGTGCACAATTAAGCCCACTCTTCCTTAGCCCTGGGGATAAACTGACGCCATAAAATGAAGACCATAGCATCCCTTTCTCTCGACTCTTAGAAGCTTCATTGTCTTGGTTTCAAGCCTCCTAAAATCCATGACCCGTTCAATGCCGAGGTACTAACATGTACTTTCCTACTCGTAAAAGAGGATCCGAGACGTGCACTTTGTAGCCTAATTAAAGTAATGAGAATGTGAAGAAAGTGGGTGCCATTTATTGATTCTGTTTCAGTCGGATTCACAGAAAAGGTTCGATCATTTTGTGATAGAGGGCAAAGGCGACGAACTAGAGGTTCGGATATCAAAAAACTGCCTCCATTCGATCGATATGGTTTGTCCCCAGTGATTGCAAACAATTTTAACACTTTGCACACGTGACGCGAGTCCCGAATCAATTGAGCTGTCCGGATCCGGTTTGGTGTTATGGCACTAGGGGAAAAGACTCTCTCCCTTTCTCCTTCTCTCTTTCTCTCTCACTCCAATACCAAGCTTTCTCCCTCCTTCCCCCAACTTTTATCGACGGAGATCCGACACCACCTTGTCCACTTTTCCGAAAGCTGGTTTCAATTTCCGTCTGTCGGTCTTGTCTTAGTTTTAATCCGCTGTCTGTCCTGTTGTTGCTTGAGTCTTTGGGAAAGACGTCAGCTGGTGTACATTTAGGGTTACTGGGGCAATATCAAGGGATTAAGATGCATGATGGAACGTGTAAGCGTGGGCCGGAGTGAACCCGGCCATATTTTCCGGCAACGGGTGGCCGATAATATTGTTGTTGCTATTGCAAGGGTATTTCTCAAACAGGCAGGACAGCCCAGCCAAAAATTAACATTAAAATGGTAAACGCCAATACTCGTAAAATATTCGTGTGTGCATATAGGCTTCATTTATAGGCTTGTCTATCCCGGATCCGGTGTAAGCATACAAATGAAGCGTGATGCGATCTGCAACAGTGATAATCCGTTCCATTTAGGGCAAGCTACAAGTGCATGGACGTAAAACCAACTGTGCACAACGATCACCTGTTTGAGCCGTGTACTGCATAATCTCCAGATCTAATCAGCTGGTCGACTGTCGCGCTAAAAGAGACGACCGGTCCTATCCATTAGGTTCCATGAAATTCAGCCCAATGTGACACGGATGAAATAAGCCCTGAAATGACCACGTCTTCTTTGAAATTTCATTTTGGCGGGAATGTAACAACGGTCGGGCGATGATGTCAACAGTGACGCGGGCAGATTCGGGTCACGGGCGGTACTGGCCGCCATGTTTTATGCCCGGCGTCCCCTCCCATGTTTCGTCGAAATTAATTTCAAATCGTTCGGAATCTCACTTTTATAGAGACGGTTGTGACTCGTAAACCGCCTGGAGGGATTCTTTGATGTTTATTGCCGCATTATTTAGACTTTAGGCTGAAGATCTACTCTCGTGGGCCTTCAATAGCGAAGGGGGTGGTGGCGAAAGTGCTCGCCTTGAATTATTCGCACTATTCGCTGTGTTCTCTCGCAAGTAATTTTCTCATAATAGAACACTTGCCAACTTTTGCTCTTTTAATGGCGACCTCCCCTTCCTTTAATTAGCGTACTTTAATTTCAAAACCTCCCTTGTGCCGGCTTTCTAAACCGTCATTCGGCCATTCTATGCGATCTAGTAACGAAATTAACTGTGAAAGACCGAGTTTTAAGGCCCTGGGCCTTCTCTTTTTCTTGCGCCAGACTCACTTTCTGCAATGCATATGGCTCGGAATTCAGTACTTTTCAGCACTTGCCTTGCTTAGGCCATACCAACCTGCCCGAGTTGAAAGTAAATAAGCCTGCACTTGTAAGCTGCCCTTGACACTGCATCCGGCTAACGATTCAACGATACAGGCTCATAAATACATGGCTTGAAGCTCGAATATTTTATAGCACTCTGCAGGAAAAGTTGAAGCCCCACTTACAACCATCGCCATCGTTAAAATGACTCAGTCAGTCAAAATATTTTGATATAACGAGCATTCATTTCAATATTATTTGGCATCGATCCAGTGGGAGTAATGCTGGAGGAGTTCAGGAATCGGATGCCAGGCTTAGAAATTTACAACCCGTTGCACGCCAAAGGACGATAGTCCAGATACCCCGTGTCATTAAAAAAAATCACAATTCACACTTGCGTTGTATATCCTAGGATACCCAAAAGCGACGAAACTTTATCAATTTTTCCAATTTTTGGTGCCAATTAAGGAATCTAAGTTTAACCCGGTTTTTTTATTATAATGAGACAGGACATTTTAATTAGGAAGCTTAAAAATTTGAGGGTTCATCTAACGTCTTGTTATTGTAAAGCAGTTCAGACTGTTTAATTAATTTCTGCTACTACACAGCCAGAGACGGAGATTCTCTTCAATCAGAATTAATTACAGTTTCTGCTATCAGAACCTACGACTGCTTGTTACTCTAGAAGCATCAAGTTTATGTTCGTCAAGGATACACATGTGTGATTATTTGCGACACTTAAGTCCCATGTTTTCAGGCAGACTGTTTAAAAATTTAAGAATAGGAAAATTAATCCCAAATTTAAATTCTCGGCAATTATTGCATGGTATGCAACAATTTGATATTGTTGGAGATGAAGGAACTGATAATGACATGGTGGGGCCCATATTTCTTCAATGTCCGTTGTAGACCTATATGAACGACCATAAGTATACAGGTGGTTGGAATGGTACACGCTTCCTCTCGGACTGGTCTTCCTTGCAATATAATAAGGCGAATTTGTAAAGCTGGACGGTGGTGCAGTTGTTAGCGCCACAGCCTTTTCCACCTCTGAGGTTCCGAATGCTATCTCCGGATCGGATGGTGTAGTAGACTATAATAATGATCACCCTGCTTCCATTCCCATCCTGCCGTGCTACCTGGGTTGCCTGACACGCAAAATAATATTTGTCGGATAGCATAACTAAAACGGCTGCGCTTTCGTAACGGGAGACCCCGCACTTTTACCTACTCTCCTAGGCGTGTATCTGCTGAAGGATAGGCATGTATCCGCCGGGAAGGAAGGTTAAGTCATGTGGTAGGTTGTGTCAGCGTGCCCCTACCGCTAGCACATTCGGTCTCCCATTACGAAAGTCCTTCCACTAAAGTAACATGCGATTATTTTTCTAATGAATCCTAACTGGCCAAAATAAACTCTACTATTTACGTATTAAAATACCGCAAGGAACATGGGTCGGAGAGGAAGGCTCACCTTCACAGGAACTCCCCGTGTAGTATGAATCTTGCTTTATGCAGAGCGATGTAATACACTTCTTTCGATTGTTGTTGCAATATTTGTTGCACTAAGTTGCTCATTATTGAGCAGTCCCTTCCAGTTACTTTTAGTGGTTTAAAAAGTAGGCCGAGAGCTGCCAATATTAGCCCGAATTGAATCGTCTCTCCAAGCTCTGGATTGCAATGAATTTCCGGTTGCTAAATGGATTGGAACAATTGGCATCAATGATAGTCCATTTTTACGTCTTTTACTTCCTACTAAATGAGTGGCCTTGAATATTCTGATCTGCATCGTTCGCACGAATAGGCAAGCTGATACGTGATCATATGCCTGTGGGGCTTTTATCAGCCTTTACTAGACATCGAATTCGGAGAAATCACTGCTTACCAAAATCGCCATTTAGAACTTTTTGCCCATACAAAATGGCATGTGACTTTTCGATTCGGAATGGTATGTTTTACATCTGCGGCTTCACACGTGTATCATATTTTTCAAACACCCTGTAAGTGTATGCTATAATGTTTACCGTTGACGCTTACAAAAAATCTAGGTGATCCGCTAACAACGTCTTTGTAAAATCACTTCGAGGGGGAAGTACGTCTCCTTTAAAAAATGTGAGCAAAAATAATGGTGCCCCCGTTTTTAGCCTCATCGAATTACTGCTCTTCAGATACCTTCCCTCTCACCTGCTCCACGTCCATTTTTGAAAAAAAAATTCTAGCCTCATACCAGGATTGGTAAACAGACCGCTAAATTCCTGAACGGAACGCCGGCATCTATCGATTTAGGTACACACCACATTCAATTTCAAATCTATTTTCTCTCCCAGGCAAAGCTAGCTCAAATCCCATGTTTCTTACCAGCTAATTTGGCTAAAACTAAAATCGGCGATTTTCAAAATAGCCATGTCATTTTACTGATACCACATAAAAAGAACATCGAAATCCAGCAGCCGTTTTGTAATATGAAAGAATCTCCCAAGATAGCCGCATAAAAGATTTACCTTTACCCGCACAGTAGCCAACCCGAATGTTCCAGCCGAACAAAATGAGCGCATAAATGAAAAAGCCTCACCTGAGCTCTCTTCCCTCCCATGTTTGAATTATGAGCCAAGGAGGGAAAGAGTCGCGATATAGGCCGCAGATTCCGGCGCGGCCTATTAATTTTTACGATTACACAGGCACACAGAGCGCGATGCTGACACTAATGAGACTTTACCACATCAACCGAAAAACCCTTTCCTCCCCATTAAATTTAATGCCACAGTCGGATTTGGTGATCACAGCCGTTACCCCGTAGCCTACACGTATAATCAGACCTTCGTCAAAAGCGCATTAATTTACAGCACGCTAACTCCCTTCGCCGGCATTAAAATATTGGATTCCCCTAGACATCCGTACACAGCAGGTCCGCTCGAATCTATAATTCCTCCTACGTGATAGGGGGATACCACCTAACACTCGTACAACATTTACGACTCCTCCTGATTTATTCTTGGGAAGCGACGCTGCTTTTCTTTGGGCCGACTGTGCAAATAACGGTCCATGTTACGGTATTTCTGATCACGTTTAGGGAAGGATGTAGCCGATAGCCAATTCGCACCATACATGAATATTTTGTTGTAAAAAATCAGTCATAGATAGCCAAATGTTAGTAATGGCTGATTGATATCTCCAGATTTACTGGTGATTAGTACCGGAGATGTCCATATACGGACCTTTCCATCTGTGTGTGGCAACATCAGTCTCGCGTCATGTCGCAGCCCCATGAATCTCATTAACTAGAAACGCAAATGACCAGAAAATTGCTCATAAAATTAAAACGGGAGAGTTATTGCCGGAATTTCAAAAAAGAATTTTTCTCCCCAAATTTTTGAATAGTCAGGTTATGCATATTACTCAGGGGACCACCGAACGACTTCAAAGTACAGATTACTAAAAAAAATCATATTAAATCGGAGCACGTTAAAATTTCGACGAATACTCACTGGCTTTCCAGATATAATTAGCCAATGTTTGCTCAGATCGTTTAGCTAAATAGTGGCAGTCACAAAAATTGGCACGACCATTTAACTAGTCATACTTCATACCCTAGGCATTTTTAGTTGCCACTCTTGACAAGTTCCGTACAGCACAGCATTTTTTCCCCTCCCATCGTGTCACTGGCAATGAGGCATGGCACAGCACGTGCGTGATGCATTTGGTCCTTACAGAAAAGAAATACCTCCCCGGACTCTTAAAATCTCCCCGCGGAAAGGGAACCGCCCAGGGAATAAAAATTAGCCCCATAAACAATATTTTGCGGCGATTTTTCTGAAAGGAGGCACTTAAGGAGAGACGGTCGCTCGGCACGTGGACCTTCCTTCCCCAACACCTCATTTTTTCTCTTCGGGACCAAGATGCCAACAGACGTGAGAAACAGCTCTTTTAACATTCTTTTGGAGGACGGTTGAGAGCGATTTTTTCCTCCCTCTAGACACTTTCTTCTCTCTCTCTCTCCCACTCTTTTCTTGGAGGCTTCTGGTCCTGCTGGCAGCAGCAGCGACCCCCACAAGTGCTACTAAGGCGATTGCAGGCATTGAATTTCAGAAGAGGGGCTGCTCTTGCGCATTGGAAGTCACCACATCAAACCGCCGGCGCTGCGATAAGCGTCATCAGTTGTGTACCCAGGACCTCATTTAATGAAGTCTGGGAACCTGGGGAATGGTGGGGGTGGGTGAGACGAAGAGGGGGCTAGAAAACCTACTTATCTTCGCAGTACAAACGGCCCCCCGATTTTACTGCGCCGCCAGTTCTTCACCTTTTTTCGTGGGGTGAGTGACGCAACTACGGTAATCCTAACCCTCCCTCCCCCCCTTACCATACCCGCCATTCCCATCTCGGCAAATCCAAACTGCAAATCGAAGGAAAATCTGACTTGCGATGGGGGTAGAGAACCAAGATCCCCACCCGTCGACCAGGAAAATTGGGTCCCCAGGGAAAGAGATTTTGGGGGAGAGGTGGGGTAGGGAGAG
The DNA here is from genome assembly GCA_000934665.2 of Catajapyx aquilonaris. Classification (NCBI taxonomy): domain Eukaryota; kingdom Metazoa; phylum Arthropoda; class Diplura; order Dicellurata; family Japygidae; genus Catajapyx; species Catajapyx aquilonaris. Next base: position 19,434 of record JYFJ02003108.1, on the reverse strand, counting down.
GGAGGTGGGAAGGCAGTGTGGGGAAGGGCTCGGATTACTCCTTCATCCCATATTGTGGTTAGTTCAGATGGAGGATTTTGGTCTGGGGGAAAGTAGGAGGGGGTCTGCCAGTGGGATAATATACTTTCGTCGTAGGAGAATCAAGCCGATTGGAATTTAATCAGCGGGAATTCAAATGATGGGGATTGAGCTAATATTGTACACGGAAGCAATATTTTGATACCTCGGCCTGATAGGGTATTATGACAAGCCGCTGGAATTTTTAATATGGTGACTTCATTTTCTTGTGACTAAATTTGTGGAAACCACTTTTCTGCGGGTTTTTAGACATGCACGGAACACTCGGTTATTTCTGGAGCGAAAATAATTTTTTTTATTTGACGTACAGTATGCTATCTATCCGTCTAGTGAGTGATTGTGCCATGACCAGGAATTTGCACAATTTTCCCTGCGGGATTTGCTTCAAAATGTGATAAAAGTTGAACAAAACCTTTAATAAAGTTATTTCATGAGCCATTTCATAAACTGTCCCTGTACATTGTACAAGTGTACAGTATTTCGAACTTCGCAGTGTAAACATTGTGTGGTAGGAATGGTTATAGCCTCTACATGTATGTAATTAAATTTTCAATTCATGTGAAGAGAAACGATGTTGTCACCTCACGGATAACAGTCTATAAAGTACAAACGGTAATATCTCAAATCAAAAATATTGATGCCAAATCAAATAACATTCTCGTGATTGGATACTCTCTCTCGTCCTCTCAAATTTCTGGTATACACACTGGTGAACTCATAATGGTGCTGCCACTGTATTTTATTCGATGGCAGGCAGTTTGTAACCTATTCATACAAATCGAACATGTGCAATGAGTGTGGTTCCACTACTTTTATGCCATGGCGGCGTGACTAACAAACAAATTGCGCCCAGTCAAATACTGTATATTGCGTGGTACATTCATGAAAGCTTTTATTATTATATTTGCCATTCCGGTTGCGTTGCCTACCAATCTTGGCCAATGTTTAACCCTAGTATCATTAACTCTATGACATGCAGGCTTGGTATGTGCCTTATAATTGGTAAACATATTAATTCTGCTACGGTTTCTGCAGTATTTCTCAGTCATCAGCAATCATCATTAGTGACAGAAGTGTGCATAGGCATATACACTAATCAACCAACAATAATATTAGTAAGTCTCCAGCTGAAATTTTTTCTACGAGTATTTGTGGAATAAAAGTGAATAATGTTAACCATAAGTGAAATCATGATTATTTAAATCCAACAGAAGTTGATTGAAAGTCAGGCTAACATATCTGAACAAAAGACGTGTTAAAACATGCATATATAAGGGAGGCAAAGAATAGAGCATAGCAGTACGGTGACCTGGCTCGGCATGAGCACCAAGTTTTCTTTTCCGTCCCCTTACTTTGCCTAAGGAGGAGGAAATAAAAGCTTTCTTTGGCGGCAATCACCTGAACTTTCCCAACTTTCCTCTCTCCTTGTGTTGGCTTGCTGAAAGACTGGGGCTTTGGTACGTGCCATTGGCTTAGACGAAGAGAGGAGACTTCGGGTTGAATAAGAGCCGGAATCCGGTGCACTGATGTCCCGAACTTGCCGGCGTTTCCTTCGATTCCTTCCTGCCACATGTTTCTCCCGGTTTGAAGACACCACTCAAAAGAAGCCTCTGACGTCTCCTAACCCACCTCCTCTCTGGAAGAAAAAAAAAAGTCGTAGTAGAGAAGAGAGAAAGAAGAAGGAAAAAAAACTAATCCGAATCTCCCTTTGTTCCATTTCTCGTTTCCAATTTGTCATTCTTCAAACTTTTTCTTTTCGACATCGCGGTACGAGAAACCAATGACAAATTTTTGCGAGATCTAGGAAGATTATTTACATCCTGCAGAATGCATGAAACATGCTCGTTCATTTTGCACTTTGCGCAATGTCGACGTCATTGATGGACCCAAACAAACTCGCTTTATTGCTCGATGTATTGGCCCATTTCCCAGGTGAATTAATAATCCCATTTGGCCCCAAACAGAATTGCGGACTAATCTACTTAGCTTTCATGTGCGAAAATGTCGCTTCCCAAACATATTGACAGCAAACCAGATTAAGAGGTAGGTGACTGTTGCATCACAAATTGTGTAAACAAAATATTTAAAACAATAGGTTATTGGCGATGTGATACGATGCCATTGTGGATGGGGTTGATTAACTTGTGTCCAAAAATAGGCAATTACTCGGAAAACCTGAAAACTGGGCCCCTGTCACGGCGAATAATTAAGAATGACGCTGGCATCGCCATATTAAAATTATTAAACCAGTTCACACGGGTGATGAGCCTATAAATGTTTAATTAGCAAAAACACACAGTTCGACGGTTTATGACTAACATGTTTGCCCGTCGTAAAACTGTCCGCGTTCCACACAAGTACCTTCTTTATGCAAACGCAGTTTTACGAGTAAATATCACATGCCCGTTACAATACAAGGCAATAAAATTTGCGTTGGCTTCATCTCGTAGATCGTTATGAAATCATGCAACTCTGCGTCAGGCATATTGGCAGTGTTGCCATTGATATAAATCAAGGTGAATCTCCGCCAGCGACGCGACGAGGGTATAAGGTTTCGACCAGGTGCTCCTTATGCTTTCCGGTATCTGGACACTTCACGCGCTCCAATTTACAGGGCTAAGAAGCGTCTAAGCGAATTATCGGCGGGGTGTGGAAAGCAAATGAAGAAAAATCTACGCGAGCAATAATCGAAGGTCGTAAATCAATCGTGGCAGTGGCTTGGAAGGAAGCAGCCAAGCATCTCGGAGGTCCATGCTCAGCTCAAGACGTTGCTTCCAAGCATAAATGGCTCCAGTCTCGACTTATCTCTGCCGGACACCTTATGATGCATTTTTTCTAGCCATTATCTTGGAAAACAACACTTTTTTATCGGAATATAGTATGTGAAAAGCATAGGACTATGGAAGCTGAAACTGTTATTACCCCAGCTAAAAGCGGTGTCCGAATGCCGTTGTAATTGTTTATTTGTTATGATGTCATTTGGAAGCCAGTTAGAACTGGGATAATAACTGTTGAGATGTCTAATGACCCTTATTAGAGTGTTTTGTTTACTTTGCGTGCAGGGTAGAACTTGGTGGAGATGATACGTATGACTAAAGGGAGAACTTTAACTACATCCATTCTGTGTATGACTTAATTCCCACAAAACATATTAAAGTCATGAAGTTATTACATGGTGTAACTGTGACAGTTTTACAAGGTGTGCAACCGGGGTTAGAGGGTGACTATTTGGGCAATAGCACTGTAAATAAAATGATACTGCGCTACAGAACATATTCAGTATTGATTACAACAAGTTTTATTCAGAGCACGTTTGTAAATCGCCATGTAATAGCAGCTTAAAACTTCAATGCTGTTCAAAATTGCATTACTGATCCAGATCAATTTTGCAGAAACCAATGCAAGCCAACTCGCGGGAATTTCACTTTACCATGATAAGAACTGGTTCGAAAGACGTGATAGCAGGAGACGATGCAGAAAATATCTAACGTAGCAGTGATTTTCATGGTTGTGTAATTGTCGCATTTCGTCGAAAGTTTACTGCTGGATGATCTTGGCACATATCCTAATTCTGCACGATTGCTTTACTTCATTTTCTGGAAAGTGTAAGCACGTGAAACAAGTGGTATAAGTGGAATCTTAATACAGTATTTCGCAATGTTGAGTATCTTTACCTATTTTGCCAACGTTATTTTACTATTCTGGCAATAAATTTTGCTACAAAAATTTATCGAATATAGAGAAGAGTATTTATCACATTTGAAACTGGTTCGACTTCGGCTTTTGCTCCTCTGCCCCATTCTGAATCGGTGACGTCATCCCATAATCCTTCTCTGGCAGTGACCGAGGTCAATGTAACCATTGCTCTTCCTAGCCCTGGTCACATTTGGTGCCAAATTGCTGTTCGCTAAACTAGTTTTCTGGTCAGAGAATTCGGGATAATGATTATACGGGTTCTTTGTGGCAATCAAAATTCGCTTAGTTCCACCCCAGTAACTTTTTACCACTCATTTCTTAAGAAATGATAAATAAAGTATACAGATTTGTCCCATGCCTTCACTACTATAAAATTTTGTCGCTTCACTGGTACACGAAAGTTAAAGCTTCTTTGTCTGGATTATTCATATCAGCTCTGCGTAGAATTATATCAAGACCTTTTGACAACTGAACTGAACCGTTTTTTATTTGGTTAGTACTAAGCAATATAGCACAGTTTTTCCTGCCTCCCAGTATTACTCGAAAAATTACAAAAAATGATACCCTCGGAGACATCTCTTCAAACCCCCACTTAGACTCTTTTTTTTATCTTTCTGCACCCCTACCACTCGGCACCCTGGTCGCCAACCCCACAGATTACTCCAATTTCGACAGTCCAATTTTGGAGGGTGATTCTCGGCCACTCTCATCATGTCGCGAAAGGAGGAAAGACGGCAAGGACGATCTTGGCCGCCGCTCTTTTCTTTTTGTCGGCAGATATTACATGAAAAAGAGCAGCCAGCCGGAGATAAATGACAACCATTCAACATTAGCAGTGTCCATTTCGGAGTTTGCGAGGAAAAGCGCCTTCGTTCCCACGGATTTATATTTTCTTTGTCCGCCCGGACTCGGAGGGTTTTTATCCACTCTGAAAATAGCTTTTCCATTGGGGTAGGCACCAAAGAGTTAGCATCTGCACCACGTCGTTAGTCCGCCAGATATTGCTGCTAACAGGAAATCCTCTGAGATCAAGGTTAGTGCAAGCTCCAAAGGAATGGTCATTCCACATTTTATTTACGGTTGCCAAAAAGCGGATTGGCTGCTTTTACCTTTCCTGCCAGTTAGGCACTCTGCTGAGCAAAAGAACCGCTTGGGTTATATAACAGTTCAGGATATAATGAATGACAAAACGAGTAAAAATGATGAGGCTCGTTATGACTGGGTTTACAGGGTGAAAACTTGAGAATATGTGCCGCACTCTGTGACATTGACCGTATTTAACGCCCCGTGTGGTAGTAACCTACACCGCAGTGCAAAATTGTTTCGCATAACACAAGGCTTGGGGTGTGGAGGGAGGGAGGGAGGGGGAGGGGGGGTTATAACCTGGCCCTAGAAATTTCCATTTGGAGCAGCAATCACAGAAATCAATAGCGCGACTCTGGTGCTTTTATGGCGCACGTTACAAGCATTAAAATATGGCCGTGATGGTCGAATAACTAAGTGGCATGCCACCTTTCCCCTCTGGCCTGGACCTAAATCAAGTCATTTTGGTAGGGGTATGGGGGTGTCCGAAACGCTCGGATGGTCCCTGCCGAGTAAATAATGGGCCAATAAACACGACACTGAATGACGTTAGCACAGAAAAGGCGAAATCTCAAGCTGCCGTTTCCCCTGCTCTAAGCACCATTCCGGATGGTTTCAGTACTCCCCATAAACTGACCATAATGGACACATCTGGACAGGGGTTCAGACGACCTCCTCTTTTACAGAGAAGCGCAACGGTGACCATGTCTCTCCAGTCTCGACCTTTTTGTCTGTGCAATTTCTCAAGCCGCGTCTTCCTCTTTTTTTTCATCCCTGCTTCTTTTTTTCCGCGTTTCTGCAACCCATCGCAAATTCGTAGGACAGAAGTTGGAAGCATCAAAAGCTTGTAAGACGACAGGGAATGAATTTGGGTACGAGCAACTGCTACCCGGACTGTAAACATCCATTTCGACAACGAAGTAAAAAGGTTGGGGTGGGGTGGATATAGGAGTTTTGGTGGGGGTGGAGAGAGAGCTTTGTGTTTTAAAAGGGTATCGTGCTGCAAGGATGTGAGGCCACAGACCCCTGTTAGTCAGCTGGGAAAATAAAACTGGCTTTGCAACAAAGCAGCTCTTGTTAAAACACCTTGTTTTTTTGGTCGCAGACCGTACGCAAAAGTTGTCGCGTTTAATTACATTACGTGTTATCTGACTGGATAACAGAGCTCTTTTGTGTCGAATGGCCGTGTAGCAGAAAATTGCAGAAGGCGGATCAGGAGTCAGGGATGAACGGTGATTAAAGCAAGTAAATGCTCTTTTTCTACATGCCGGGCCCATGTGGTCATGAAGTGACATTTCGATAGGCCGCAGTTTGAGTTCATTCCTGGTCTTCCGCAAGTGCCGTGCTCGTTCGGGAAAGGGCAATTTCATCACCACTCCAACTTGTTTGCGCTGCAGAATAATGGCCCGAGTGTCCCAGGCCTGCAAGTAGTAGCCGTTAACTGGGCAGTGTGATCAGTCAAGTCAGAAAAGGGCCGACCGAAAAAACCAAAGCAGATAGCCCATTATTGAGATACTACAGATTGGCCTTAATGCGCAATAAAAGTGATGGGCCGCTGGCCAGCTGTAAATACTTCAGCGGGGGCCGGCCCGATTAAATATGGATGGTGACGAGAACACCTTGTCCAAATTAAAAAATTCATGGCAGGTGAAAAATAAATGAAGTATGGGAACCAAGCTCTGTGATATTAAATTTGAAAGTGGCAGAATCCGTGCCAGGTTATTATTTGATGCTACACCGGCAGTAGCTGCAGCCAAACTTAGGTGTCGCAGTGACCATGCCCGTGTTTATTTTCGGGGCGGATCCCGTCAGTCGCACCTGGTGGCAGCCCCTGACGAAAAGGTCCTGCCCCCACCCGCTGTATCCGCGGAGAATGTGAATTGGCTGCCATATAAAACAGGCCTGGCGCACCCTGCGACTGACAGATTGGTCCCGGCAGCTAGCCAAAGAGTCATTCCTCACGCAACGCCATAATAGGCTTTGCTACTGTGGCCCTTAGTCGGACAATTTGTCCGCTAAGAAAACACTAATTATTCGCCTACACGTGCCGGCCAAGATGGCTTTCCGTTTTGTCAGCTGCACTGCTGGCTGGAGTGACGTATGAACTCTTCTCAGGGGTGTTGGCAACGGTCTCGGCGGCTAACCGCGCCCAATTCGGGCTTCACAAGACTTAAGTAACGGTTCTTGACTCGGTTGGATCATGGATGGGGCGGCTTTTGGGGGCCACTGGTATTAAACCACACGCCTATCCACTTCTGCTCTAACCCACTATATGATGGTACACTCTTTTTCAAAAAGAAATAGACTTTACAGATTCCAATTCAGCAGAGAGTGCATTCTGGGGATTGCTTATTAATGCGAGTTTGTCTCACAGTCAATGCTGTTTGACCGTGCATAACAAAACGGTAGCCATACACAGTGCAGTGCACAGGAAGTACGTAAGGTTTACAGTGTTTAGCTGTATTATTGCATATGCGCAGTATATGATTGTGATATAATATTTAGAAAGAGCAACAATTCCATTCCAGTTTGAGGTATAGTACTTATTGTGCCTCACTTTGTTAGATTGCACTGTAAAAATATTCATATTTATCCAAATGAGACAGAAACATAATTTCTATATATTAAGGCCTATGTATTCCACATGAAGAAGCACTCCAGAAGCAAGAGGGTGCTCACTCTGGTAGCCTATACCTGGGTACATTACGAGTGGTATGCAGAAATATTTCAGATACATTAGCCGTTTTTTTTAAAGCTCATACTTATACGTCACTAACATTGCCATTACTAAGCACGTGACAATAACAATGACATCACAACTGACCTCAATCTAACGTGGAGCAAAGTGTAATACACTGTATGCAGGTTTACAATTAGCATTAGCTTGAGTAACATTCCTGTCCAGTAGTAAGTGATATAGCCCATTGTACTTATCACGGGCTATGGATACAGCCCTGCATAAAACACTTTCCTCTTAGAAATATACACATAATTATTTTACATTAATATGCAGCTTATGTTCCAAGACCATCAAAATAATGAAAACAATTAGAATAGTCTCTTCAAGCACAAGAGAGCGACTTTACCCACAACATGCAAAAGTTGGCTTTATTAAGTGGCCTGTAAATTATGAAATAAAGGGATAGATATACTGTACATCACACAACTTACTACAGCAAAGATTTATTAGACCCACCGGACCTCACATTCAACTCTTACAAGCATTATATGGAAGACATAACCCAATTTCATAGCACTATACGAGTATTTTCAGAAATAACAAACCATCTGAAGAAGCATTTTCCATCACATTACTTGTAGTAATGTGAGACGGGATTTTTGTGCACATCTATAGACTCGTTAAAAGATGATTACCACATATACGATATATCCATTACTTTTGGTAACAACATTGTATCTATGATATGCTATACTATACTGTGAAGTGCCATATGTGGATTTAAAGTTTAAAGTAGATATATTTAAAGAGAAACAACTAGTTGGAATCAGAAATCAATCCCATAGCATTCACCTGTGTTTGTTGCTTCTCTTAATTTGCCTCTCCGAGCTGGGATAAACAATAGGCTACATAACATTTTCTCTTCCCCCTCCCCTGTTTGAAGGTGCACTTGGTTAGAGCACCACCCTGGCTATGAACCCGGATCTTCAACCTTTATAGCTGAAACTACAAGGCTTTCGCTCTTTCTATATGGTCTTTCTAAATCCACTGACATAAATTTTAAAAGCTAATCATGGGTACAGTAAAACCAACAATATCCGCCACAAGCACTATAAATAAATTGTATTTTCCATAAAAATTTGTCACGTTACAAATAAATATAGAACAGATTAATGACTAGGCATTAAGTGCTATGAATATATGGATCCGCTTGAAACCACAGTACCGCATGACAAAAATCCGACAAATATTCTCCTTTCACAATTTTATGAATGCTGAAAACAGCATACAGTACTATAGGTGGTCTACTTCTAGTCAAAAGAGCTGTTTTGGGTATCATTCATTACCTCACCGATAGTGCTTTAATTAAATAAAATCAAAGGGATATTTGCCCGCATTTTCTAGGGTTTCTATAATGAAAAAAACTTGACCGGATTATATGCATGCAAACGCTATTCGATTCAAGCCTCTTTTGAATACTTACATGCACTGTATGCCTACTATAGAATATACATGGTAGAGAGCTTTTCACCTCACCTGCCAGCAATGTATGAAGCACTATTGCTCTTGGATCCAATAATATAGGCAGCGTCACCTCGGCCACGCTAAGGGGTTTATTGGCAGTTGCATCGTCTCGTTCCACTCTCATAAATCCAAGCCGCCTTTGGGGAGCAACTTTGAAAGTTCCACAATAACTGGCAATGTCTGGCACGGTCTATAGAAGCTCCACGTGCCACGAAAACAAGTTATGCGACGAGGGGGGAGGCAACTTTTGGTGATTTCCTGCCCTCTGATGTGTATAAACCCAACCCTCCTCACTCTACCCCCCACACTTCGAACACAACAGAGCTTTCAAAAAATCCAGATTTCTTCCCACAATCAGCACCAACATGATAATTCCGCACACAAATAGCCTGGCTTCCCGCAAACCCCCATAGAGGAGAATTTCTCCCTCCGGACTCCAAAATGGAAAATATTTTTGACAATAACAATATCGACAGTCGTTTACTAGCGGGGGCACAAAAAAAAAGTTTGCCGCGGGCCAATCGTTGTAAAGGTGGCCGAGTTGCCAATTGCAAATGCTTTGCATGCCACGAGCAAGACTCTTTTTTTATGAAAGGGAAATGAAAGCGACGTATTTTTCCCTCTTCTCATTCCAGCCATCAGCTGCAGGCAGGACTGTTCTTGCCTTTAGTTTTTTTTCTAGTTTTTAAAAAACCTACTCTTGCGCAGTGCAAATTACACCCGAGCGGTTATCACTGCCAGCATAATCCAATTCCAAATGCAAAAGGTGCGCATGCATTTCTATAAAAAAGGGACATGCAACAATGGGAACCTCTGAACAGGCACAGACATGTTCGTTCGTGCACAGACACGTCTAACGGTTATATCTCGTTTCGAAACTGGGCCAAAATAAGGCAACAATGCATCTCAAGTGAGAAGCAAAACCAAAGGGGCTGTCACTTTTAGCATCGCTTCCTTTGACAGCCATTATACAGATGCCTGAGGGAAAATATGGCGCGTCAATATGTGCAGGAAATGAGAGCCCCGCAGGCGCTTTTGCTCCATTATGAATAATTTTGCTGAAAAACACCCGGCACAATTAGATGGAGTTTCAGCCGTTTTTGACCTGCTCCAAAAACATAGACAGGTTAACTACACAAAGGAAGGAAGTGACTTTTTCCCTCCCCCCTCACCTTCCCCCCTCCCTCTTATAAGTATTAAGCGGCATGCAAATTGGGAGTTTACAAAGAGACGAAGCGTAATGAATCGCTAAGTTTCAACTTTGTTGCTATCACTTTGCCCCGTAATGCAGCAAATGTGCCTTCTTAATATTATTAAATTTCGACGTGGTTTATGGGATTATTCTGACGTCCTCGCATTTTCATCTGCCGTGGCATCCTTTTACGCCAACTTCTCACCCATCGCATTAATCTGACGGCAAAACTTGGTATTTTCTGAATGAGATTAGAAAGTTGGCCATGTCGGTAAAAGTGCGTCCCTTCAAGTTTCAAGAAAAAAACTGGGACAAAATGACGCGAGATAAACTCCAGGATATGGACTACATGTATAAGCTTGTAAGAAAGGCGCGGGCAAATTCCTAAAATATATAAAAAAAAGTCCTGGGGTTTAAAAAGAGGTTGGGCCGACTTGTAAATTAGGAAAGTTTTTGCAAGTACTAAAACTATTCTTGCCTGAAAAACTATGCAAGACACAACTTCAGAACACGGGCGAGGAAGCGGAAAATAATGGCGAGAGTGGTTACGCTGATTAATTGGATAATGTAAGAGTAATTCCACATTATGCATAGTAGTCAAACTAATTAAAATTATATTACATATTAGCCAAGTTAGTTATTTAAACTTTAGTATTGTGCCTGTTTTTTCTGTTGGTGGTAAGCATGAATATTATGGATTTAGGGTTTACGCCAAAGCAGCCAATCTCATGCTGTAGAGCCGATATTGCTCCATAAAGGACATCTATGCGGTAGTTGTGCGGAAACGCCATAAGTGGTGTCGTTAATATCAAAAAGCAGATGTTCAGGTAATTTTGGTTCTCAGGAAAGAAGCGGTGTCATTACCAGTTTTTTCCTCTACTTGAAGTAGGTGGAGATTTGAGTGCATTTTCGTGGTCGACTCTCCAAACCTAGGCAACCCTGGATCCCCACTCCTCCGCCCCCTGCAAAAGTTGATTGCCAAATTATGCGTGGCGAAGCCTTTGTGTGCTATATAGCCAACCAACCAGCTTGAAAAGCCCAACTGACATTTCCCTCTACCATTTCCCAATGGCGGCTAGGAATTAGCATTGTTCTCACCGCCCGGCCGGACTGCAGCTTGCGTTTACTGCAACTGTTTGCGCGTCATCCCTCCGGTTATGCACCCGGAAAAGGAGGATCCGCTGAGGGGAATGGAAATATATGCGGAAAACAGTGGAGGGGATTCAGATACCTACCTCTCACACTCGCTAATGGATGCCGGCTCTGGACCTTTCAAGCAGCATTTTGCGCTGCATTCTGTCACTCCCTGTTTGCTGATGCCAAAGGTGTTCTTCGGTCCATAGACTTGTCACCCTGGCCAGCATAATCCACTAGGGTTAAATTTTAATATTGTGCTAAAGATATTCCTTTTCGCGATGAATTGATATATCGATATTCATGGGTCTACTCCTCATAGTCACCACTTCTCGGGACAGATATCTGAAAGAAATTATCTGCTTATACATAGATATAGCCTATATGTTTCCCTTATGGGTAAGTTACCTAACCTAACCTAACCTAACCTAACCTAACCTAACCTCAGAGTGATATGTATGGGTAGAATTATCTGGCTCAAATGGTACTACAGTAGATCAACAGGTATTTATTACGTAACACTCTGGGGTACTGGCTACATGCATTACAGTGGTTAAACATAACGTAGTAATCACTGAAATTCCCAGAAGTGTTATGCATTTCAAGTTTAAATTGTCACATCTGCAACATTAATTTACACTCTGTTTGAAATGTAGTGAAAATGACATCTACTACTTCTACTTTTTCCCCTGGACATCACTGTGGTATCACAAATTTATGTTTGTGCATGTACAGTGCGGACTATTTTTCTATAATCGAATTACAGTTGTTTTTGTTATGTATAAAAGAGGTTAATAAAGGATTATGATACACAATGCAGAGGCGTTGCAGATGTATCCTGAACAGTACGCAACCAAACCAGCGCAACTACTTAATCTGGACTGCACTCCAGGGTTTTGAGCCTGGAAGTAAGGGAAACATCCAGTCAGCGTAGACTAGTCCAATTAAGCAAAGTTGAGGGAGTAAAGGCCAAAGAGTGGCTGTTAGAAAGGGACGTATTTAGATAAGGATGTGCATACAGCTTTGGGAGCTGGGGAACCATCTTTTTTCCCCAGTTTGCGAATAATGCTGACCGCGCACCAGACCAATGCAGTTTATGGCTGGCGACTGCGGGTGTAGATACGTTTCTGTGAAGGAGTGATAAAGTGAATTATCCTATTTTATTTCTCCGCTTGTATCTCTCGGTCCAAACTCTTTGAAAAGGAGGGCCTTATGTTAAGTACACTCTGTTGAGCCTGGCCTTGTGTCACTCCCAGGCCAAGATTACGACTGTAGTTGGGTAGCAAAAGTATCGTTCCGTATATATGCTTTTAAATTACCCTGGGAATTGCGTACCCAAAAGGCAAACAAAGGGAAAAACAGAAAATGGTGACAGTTACAGTAAGCTCCGGGCCTTTGCCAGTTTAATGGCGCAATTCGTGTCACAACTGGGTAGAGGAGATGAAAAACCCATCAGTGGACGGTTAGCAGATATGGGGAGCATGTAATCGTCTGGTCCAACATCTGCGGGGGCGGATGCAAAAAAAATCATATCGCAACTCCTGAAACATAAGCGCAATTTGAACGTGCCAAAATCGAGTGACAAGACACGCAGTTTGAAAACGAACAAAAATAGGGCTTCCATTACGGGTGCAGGGGAGTCTGAAAATCCTCCGAGTGACAAGCAACACTAGGCCCTGGCCAAGATGGCTCAAAATGTGTCCCCTCCCCGTCAACTTCACCTGTCAAAAGCCTAAAGCCCTCTCACGTCGCTATATATGATGTCCCTATGGAACATTCCCACAGAGCTCCNCCCCCCCCCTCGCCACATTTCACGCTGGTATGCACCACGACTCTGGGGGGTCTAAATGCGACCCTTGTTCCCTACGTCATGTTCCATGCGTGGTACATTGCATTTGCATGTGTCCTTCCTGATGGAAATGATTCGAGAGTCACTACCACATTTGTACATCATTGGTAGGCTCGTTGGAAGCCGGTGCTTGATTAGTGTAGTCATCATCCACGGTTGGAAATGCTGCGAATGTTTAGTAACAATGGTCGCACAACTCTGTCGCATCCCGAAATATGCAGCCAGAGCTCATTTCGCACGTGCCTGCAAAAAAATAGAAGCACCCCCGTTACCGCCTAATTCAGTCTCCAGAAGAACCTGCTAAGAGAGCATTAGGCCGCATTAAACCTGGCCTTAAAATCCGTATGCTCCCGAGTCTGAAGCCGGGCCTTGTCGCCTTTGCCTAACCCCCGTCAACCACTGACACTTTGCAGATGATGCAAATGAGCCGGGTATATCTCACCTCCCTTATTTCCCCCAAGATCCCGCAAATCATCTCTACTCCTCCCAGCCGAGCCCTTCTAAGGCTGTTACATCTTGGGGCTGTGTAAAAGCCCAGCCTCTTCCACCACCTCTCAAGCAACTGACTGACCTACTGAACTCCATACTTGGGTAAGTCGCCGCAAGCATAATGAACACGATTTAGCAGAGCCGATGTCGATGCCTAGGGATGATAGCGAGATGGGGGAAATTTCCTTCCAAGTTTCCCCACGCCTCAAATTTCATCCGTCCCCAAGGAGACATGCCGTTGTACCCGCAACTTGAAAGGTGCTGCCGCCATCATAAACAGGGTTTTAGGTCATCCTTGTATGTATGTAGTCTGGCTTTTCCAGCGCTGAGAACCTACTTTTCCCTTGCTTCGTAGAGTCGTGTCTTTGATGATTAAAAGGAACCCGCGAGATGGGAAATCCAAGTCCTTAGGCGTAGTCCTCGCAACGCCCATTTTCACAAGCGCTAATTTGGTTCTGCAAAAAGGCGCTGGTCTGAAGGAACTTGTTACACAGAGCCACCCGTGTCCTAAATTAGATTGGCAGAGGAATTGCGACCTTTCACAGGGGGTACAAGTTGGTGTTTAAAGGAGCGAGCCGACCTGGCCTCGCTGCATTCTTTTTGCGTCCAACTAACATTTTATCCTCATATTATTATCACCAGAAAGGCCACAGTGCTAACGCTAAGGTCTAAAGCCAACACCTGACTCTTACAGTTAGAGCGCTTGGGGTCATTTGCACTTGTGTTGGAGTTGGGAGGTGTACAAAGATCCTTCTGACGGGAGCTGGTCCGACGTAGCTCGACTTGAAGACTGAACATTACGTAAACATGCTCGTCCTTATCTCGGATTTTAAAATAGAAGTTATGGTCACATGACACGATATTTTACATCTTAATAATGCCGAGGTAAGATTAGTTATGCTTACATAGTGTCCCGTCTCCATGGGATTTCTTGAAGCAACCCTGTAGTCAAATCAGCACCACAGAGAGCATGTGATCATGAATTCCCTTCCTTCAAGTCGGGACATGAATTTCGCAGTGTTTTTCGTCAGGCGTCATCAGCAGATGCGAAAATGTTACGTAGCGCAAAATACGCGGTTGAGCACTTCGCAAATGGGCAACTGTATGAAAGGACTACACAAAGCAACTTCTCGCTCTTAGTTTGATTGCGGTTGCTTTGCAGTGGCAGTTGTAAAACCGCCATTAGAAAATGTGACAATTAATTCCAGAACAGTATAAATGCTGATTATTTAGTTACTGTGTGATATCTTCGCATTGTCATCGGTAATTTGCCATGTAAATGTCGACATATATATTTTATAAAATTGATATCATTAATGGATCTCGAAATGGAAATATTGGTTCACCCATATTTGCACAAACATGTTAATTATATTCGCAAGAAGTATTATTGTCGTTGTAGCATGAAGCTAATAATGATAATGTGAATTGACTTAAATAATTCACAAATGAGGGTTGGATATTGATTGTGGGCTTACTTTTTTGTAATGAGCAGTACAATGGGTTTGGCCCCAAAAGCGCCTCCGGCTCATTACCGGGTACGTAAAATAAATAAATAACAATAAAATATTGATTGTGGGCTCATGAAAGTCGACGTGTAACCGAACAGATGGCAACTAATATCAAGAGCAATTAATTAAGCCAGTAAATTCGTGTAATGACAGAATTGTGCTGTAACACACAACGTCCCAATCACTTCGAACTGAAATATTCAAATGTCCCCTCCCCCTTCAATTGTTAACACAAAAAAACAAATAATTTCTGCTGGCAAAATGAGGGTGCCTCCCTGACTGGCGAAATCATGCTCAGACATCAAAAGGAAAACCCGTGCATAATGCAAACAGCTGGAAGGCTTTTTGTGAAGGAGTGTATTGTAATTTAGAGTACGAGAGAGGGATAGGGTGGAGCAGAAAAGTAAAAAGGACCTCACATCTCTCTCCTCTTTCCCTCGTTCCTCTCTCTCACTCTCCAGATTACTTAACCCTGAGGGGATCCGTTACCCCCTGATTGTGACACAAACTGAAGTGAGTAATTGCAATGTCAAAACCAATGTAGGATGCCGAATAGGTCGCGCGTTTCATGTGCCACTTCCAGCATGCCCTCTAGAATGATGGTTCAAGACAAATCCGATTTCATCCAGCTTCTCTTCAGCCTTTCCCCAGACACACTGCAGCAAGCTACAGGCGCCGGACCTGGGGAAAAACCAACTGTTCGCACCCCGGGGATGTTATGCTCAAATTTTTATCGCTGTTATTTGCCATAGCCACTGGCTTGTGCAAACTGGACTCTTGCTGTATATAGGGTTGGGGGTATTTTTCAGCTGTACAACCCCACCAAATTTATGCTTACACGCTCTGCGAGAGTTGGTGTACATTACATTGATTTGGATAGAATAATATGGGATCTTTGTTTTGGCATTTATAAAATAGTTGGTGCGCTGGTTAGGTCATTCGCTTCAACTTTAGGCCAAACAAATATGGTGGTTAAAAAATTTAATTTATAACATGGTGTGATACGCCCGATTTGGGTAAAAGTGGGTTGACCGAAGTAGTTACCACGAGCATGAATGAGATGAACTCCGGATGGGGGGAGGGGGGGAGGGAGGGGATCAAATCTCGTTACGGACAGCGTTTTCGTTTAGCGGGACCAGGACGGAAAGTCTAGTTGTCCCCTAATGCAGTAGCGAGCAACCTGTCAAAAAAAGGAGCAACCAGACCACGTTGTCTATTTTCTGTAGGTAATTTTGTCTAAGCAAGAGACGGAGTGAAGAAGTGCTTTAAATATACTTGACTCAAAGGTTAGAAGCTACTTGAAGTCTGAAGTGGAAGACGGGGGCTAGAAAGGAGCAGGAAAAAAAATCGTTATTTGAGTGAAAAGTCAGCTCGGCAGCAGCGGCTTTTATAGATCAGACAAAACAAAACATTAAAGCAGAAGTCTACCGAAAACGGGATTTGTAGTGATTCTTCACCTTCAGCTTTAGCAACCACCCGGATTTTTTTAAAGCCACGACTAAAGCGCTCTTTTTTTGATAGCAATAGCACTTGCACCTAGAGTAGCTCCCCGTGCAAATACCAGTGCTAATTGATAGCTGTCGGTTTTTTTTCCTCTGGTGCGGGAAGCTGGTGGACGTTTGGTCAGTAGGAGCTGGCATGCACGTCAATGTGTTTCACAATAGGATTAAGTTTTTCATTTGCAAGGGGAGAGTGGCGGGGGTTGCGTTTGCGCTGTGTATATCCAGAGTGGGTTTCATTGGGATGATGAGAGCGACCTCTTGGCGTAATGTCAGGGGCCTTCCAATCCGGTTAGCGCGCCCACTGCCGTCACTTCCAAAAAAGGAAGTCAATGGGAGCGTGTTATTTAATTTCCACATTTGCACAGTCAAGAACAAGCCCCAGTGCAGCAATTATGAAAATCAACGGGTCGCTCGTAGCGTATACATTGCAGCGGGCAAACATACGAGACGGCGATAATTATGTACGCTGCGGACTTGTCTGTGTGTTCTTTCCGGATGCTGTTGCGCCCAATCAAATCCCTCAATTATCCGTCAAACAAGGGTCTGATTATCGTGCACTGGTTGGGGGGTCATGGAAAAGGGGGGATAGGGGGGTGGGGGTAGAAAAAAAATTAATTGCCATTGCCACACTTGGGACTTCATATCAAGCCTGAATGGGCGCAGCGGTTTTGGGTTTGAACGCTTATTGCGTGGAAAGCAAAATGTCCAATGCAGGGTTTTTGAGGTCCTATCCAACTGGTTTCAGGCGCAGCTCAAGCCTAGTTGACTACAGCATTATTTGTGCATTTGTGCGCTCCACTTTTCTTTCCTGATTTGATTATTTGCCCACTAAGCTTGGCCTACCAAGCCCATGTTGGCTTCTGGTTAACGATACGCCCAATAATTGATTCTTGATTGGAATGACTGTTTACATATTTATGTGCCTTCAAGTGACATTTACAACACAATGCTTTTCCCCCACAGCATCACTATTTATGTGAGTGTAGAGGGTGACATGCATCAGCCAATATGTGAAGGAATGTGTTAAATGATGATGATTATCATTATCATTATTATCATATCCTTTAGGGGGGTGGATTACCACCATCGGAAATTGGAGCCATATAAGAAGATCTTAATTAATTACTCCAGGGTAGGTAGGAGGGGCTGTGCAAAGTGCAAGTGCAATGTCTCTAATGGTCATTTTGTGAGCTTCCCCGGGTGGCTTAGTCTGTCGGAAATTGCCACCCGAAATGAAGCCAGAGATGGCCCAACTCTGCACGGATAAAGGTGGGAACCCCGGGTGGGGATCGAACCCGGGACCTTAATATCCGTGGGCGCGAGCGTTACCGCTGCGCCACTTCACCTCCCTGATGATGATGATGATGATGATGATGATGATGATGATGATGAACTTTACTAGGCTACCCTATAATCATAAAATGGTTACTTATAAGGATGAATCGCAATGTTTAAACATATTAAATTGTAACATCCTCAATAGGCACATATTATTATCGACGGAACCCTCCTGGAGCACGAATACAATGGCATCACGGGTATGTCGACCCGTTTTTTTGGAGGTGCGGCGAACCCACCAACGGACAACTGATCATAGTCAACAACTGTCAACAATGTCCTCGAAATGGCGTCGGCGAAGGTTTTTTTCATGGAACCGGGTATGAGTGCTTCCACATCCGCCGAATTCCCCCGATATGGCATCCAGTAACATTCACCTGTTCGACTCCGTGAAGAACTCCTTCGTCGAAGCCATTTCGAGGACATTGTTGAACAAGAAGCAATTGTCCGGGAGTGGGAGCGCCCGCCGCTCCACCAAAAAGTGGTTCCTGGAGTACCTGGAGAAGTTTATATACCTATGATGCCAGTGAATTCGGCTCCAGGAGGGTTCTATCGATAATGTTCGCCTATCTTCCGACCTGAATGGGACCTGTATTTGTGGCAAAAAAAAAGTGTAAAGACTTTCCTAACTCCCCTCGTATAAGATTGAGCTGCTATACCGTTGCATTGTAATTTTAATGCTTTATAAGTTCTAAATCTGGCGTAACATCATTGAAATAAAGCAAATTCTATCATTCTAAGGAAATTTGGCTATAGATTCTCTTCCCGCAGCACAGTTCGCGTAGTTTGCATACGCCATTTATGAATTTAATGTGGCATCAAACGTCAAATAATGGAGGGGAAGTTGTTCTATTTTTAATATCCATTGGTGTTGACTATGTACAAAATCTGCGGCAAATTCATGGATGTAATCAACTATAGTGCGTTACACTCATGAGCTGTTTTCTGCATGCTGTCCAATAGTGCGAAACAAATTTGTTAGTATCCTCCATAAGTCATTACTATGATAAAAGGAGCTTGAAACTAAGTGGCCCATTGCACTTAATGTTTTGGTATTGATGCTGCCATAATTATTTCTTACTAATGTTTGTATTGATATGTACTTGCCCTGATCTGAAAATATTTGGACACCCCCAAAAAATGGAGTGGTGGGGTTATACACAGGATGTGATAAAAAGTTTCCATTAAGATTATCTGGACTTTAGAATGGATAATTATGAATAGTAACAATTGAGCTAGGAGGATACCAAATTTGAAGTTAATTTGACAGTTAACAGCTGAAATAAATACGATTATACCTTGGACAGTGAATTTCTGTGGGGTCTGGTAAAAATTGCTGCCACTCTGTTTATTTCTTA
>KZ538814.1:137068-175137 GCA_000934665.2 Catajapyx aquilonaris | reverse complement strand
GGGGGGCGCCCCACAGTTTGAGAACCGAAAATATTATATAGAAAGTTATGGCCGCCCTTTGGCGATTACCTTTTCTGCATGTAGTGGCAATTCAAGCTGTCAACAATTTGCTTTTCTTTGTGATCTCGCCATCATTTCTTATTATTGTATTTGAGAAATATTATTTATTGCAACTCGCGGCCGCCCCTAGGCCAGTGCCTATTGTGCCTAATGGGAAATCCGCCACTGTTTAAAACGTGTTCAAACAGTCTTCTTAAGGGAGGCGAAGTGGCGCAACGGTAACGTTCGCGCCCACGGATGTTAAGGTCCCGGGTTCGATCCCGGCCCGGGGACACCCCCTTCATCTCGTGCAGAGTAAAGTCTCGTCTCTGACTTCGTCTCGGGTGGAATATCCACAGACTAATCCACCCGGGGGAGCTCACAAAACGACCACATGCGGACAAGGCACTGCACTTGCACATCCCCTCCTGTCATCCCTTCCTGCCCGTGGGCCCGGGCGCTGTACAAATATGAGCCAAAATTGTATTCTGACAAATTAATAAAGGTCCGGCAAGACCCCAATAGGGGTACGCCTATACCCAATTATTATTATTATTATTATTATTATTATTATTATTATTATTATTATTATTATTATTATTTAAAAAACTGTCTTCTGACACTAAAATCGTGTTCAGCGACTTCGTATTGCTAGGAATGGACTCCTCAATTGTCAATTTCCTGCGAAAAATACGGTACCTATTTTGTAACAATGGATGCCATTTTCATTATTGGCCGCCATATTGGTTTCAAATGTGTTAAAACTGTATTCTGACATTAGATTCGGGTTCAGAGACTTCATATTGATTGGAATCGACTCCTCAATCGTCAATTTCCTGCGAAAAATACCGATTTTGTAACAATGGAGGCAAGTTTCATTATTGGCCGCCATCTTGAATCCTAATGGACGAAATCTTCGGCTCCACTTCCGGAATCATTCCTTATGGTCCTAGGAAGCACCATGCCAAGTGGCACACTTTCATCATCAAATGCCAGGTTTTTCCAGCTACCGCTTCCACTATTAAGGGATCGTGTTTTTCCTATCTTTCCGCTAATTGAGGCGAATTGCTCTAGCAGAAAGCTTATTTTACAATAATTAATTGCACAACAAAATATGCCGTGGCTCTCAAGTGAAAAGTAACTTGTTAATTTCTCCACCCTTAAAAGAGATAACTTACCTGTAGTTATATCCTTCGCATCCATTCGCAATTGCAGTTGTAATACGATAATAATTATTTTCCTAGTACAAATTAACTGTATAATGATAATAAAAGTTTGTGCATCTTTGACTTGAACAGGTAAAATATAATGAGAGGCACAGCGGAGGAGTTATAAAGGCCTGGAGTTTCTTCTGCCAATAAAGAAGCCAAGAAAACGTCAGATAAATTATTAATTATTCTGCCATTACATGGCAGTTGCACAGTAATCACTATCATACATCTTGCTGCCTAGGCAACTACTGCATGTTCACGGGCTGTTCTGCATGCTTTTAGCTGCAATGTGGGTTATCGCGTGTGTCTAGGTGAGGCAAATGTGTCTGGTCGTCTATACCTCTAGAAATATTATTCTAGCCCCTACATTTTTGACTTTGCGGTTTAAGACACTGCACTTCTGATATTCATATCATCGCAGATGTTATGCTGCAGACTAATTGAAGACTTCGGGAGAAGAACGATCAAGGTCCACTTTTTGTCAAAAATGAGTAACATATCTCAGAAGATACTTTCACTATAGTGCTTAGAATTATAATGGGTTGGTCGTGGTTGTGGAGTAATGATCATAGGTCACTATGGAAGACCCCGAATGTGAGGTGTACAATGGAACCTTATGGGTCTTCGAAATTTGAAATTGTAATATCTCAGTTTCACATGAGGTGGACCTTGATCGTTCTTCCCCCGAGGTCTTCATTCTTGGTTGCGAAAATCTGCTTGTATTTCTTTACGTAGTTAGCACAAATACGATGATCAACCTAACTTGGTGAAACAAAGTAAAGTAGGTTTACGTCCACTTATACCTTAGTACACTCGAGCAATGTGAGAGCTTAAAAGAATTATATTCACCTTGATAGAATGCTGACAGTTGTATACAGCGCCAGGATACGATTGTTGGAAATTTTGATGTACAATATTATATAGAATATTAGCGTTTTATATATAGTACATATAACTTTTACTGCAATTATAATGCAGGAGGTTGTTCTGGCTGTCATTTTTGGTGTATAGGCCTACTTTGCTTATGCAAACCTGATTAAACTGGTACGATGGCGTCACCGAGGGCGGGATAATATACGCCACACTGTAATTCCGTAGTACCCTATTAGGCCTAATTTTATGAGGCTCTCTGTTGCCAGATAACCAAATGCCATGTGGAATGCTCACAATGCCACTTCACGACTCTATGCTAGATATAGCAAGTGCGGATTTATGCCTAAAATCAGCCGATGGGTCGGCATTCCGACAAAAACATACGAGATTTGCCATGATTCATCCTAGATTTCTTATAATTTATATGGAGGATTCACCAAAGACGATTGTCCAGCCCCTCGACTGTATATCTGACAGTTTCCAGGAGACCAGCAAATTTAACTGAGCAAAAAGACGGCAACTAGGATTTTATAGTTAGCAATTTTTCACACTAAGCTGCTTATTTTTAGTTACTTTTCAGTTGCTAATTTTAGTGGTTACGAAAAGTATTAGCTGATAATATAGGGTTGCAAGCGGACCATCCTTTTTATCGCCTGCAAATCCATCAATGACGTTTGATGCCAATTGTTCCAGTGGGCCATTGCCAATCGGACATTCATTGCATTCGGAGTTGGACATATGATTCACCTCGATCTAATATTAGGAGCTAATACTTTGATAACTACTAAAAATTATATACAGTAACTGCTTAAAAAGAAGCAGCTTTGCTCACTAAAAGGGACATGCAATTGGAACACCCTGGGTTATTTTGACAGACTATACAGAGGGTGGCGTATTTTGGTTCCTCTGGTTTTCATGTTGTTTATTTTAATTTCAGATCGTTAATGTTATACAGTAGGCCTAAATTGCAACGAATTTCAGATTTAATGATACCCCAAGACCATGAGTATAAAATTTCAAAAGCAAGTCATCACTAATTACCAACAAGCTGTTAACTATAGTATAATATTACACTGCTCTTTTGGAGAAAAAAAAATTTAGTTCAGGTTTTTCTTTCGGACGATGAATAATAACATGGACATCTGGAAGTGCAGAAGAGTCAGAATCACGTCTGATTGATTTTGAGATGCCAAGGTTTCAAATGTGCAGTATATGCTTATCCCATACGGATTTTTTTCCAAACATTTCTCGAGCGGTCTGTAATTTCTCCATCAGAAAATTGTTTTGACTATTACAAAATATCAGTCGATTTTTAACTAAATTTTGATCAAAATATGGCTCGGGTAGTTCAGTCATTCATTTTTGTATAGTGTTCCTGTTGAAATGTGCTGTACGTTTATACAGCATAAATTTGTTTACGTTAGGCAATGTAGATATGTATGAACCGTGTTTTATGCAGAAGAATCTTTTTAGGCCATGTTGCATCACATAAGGTAGGCAGGGAGTTTTTGTTATTTTAGACAGCAATAACGTAGACCTACCTTTAATAACATGTTGGATTCTTGGTTCAGAAGTGTTTTAAAATACTGTAATAACGAGAAGCCTTACAGCAATCTCATCATGTCCAGATCCATATTTCTGCACAACCAAAATTAATTGCCTCATTAGGGTCCCTTATAATCATCACTGCTATAAGGCTACGTGCAAAGGCGCATTGTTAAAAATTGGGCGAAAATACTTCCATCATGAGCATGCTCTGGTTAAAATTCGCAGTTGAATAGGAAGGTTTGAACTCATAAACCACAAAGGAATACTTAAAAGTGTCCTCATAACAGTGCAAGCTGAGGATATATTATGAAGGTGGCTGGGTGGTGTAGTGGTTAGCTCCACATCAATGAGGTCCTGCTTTCGATCCCCGGGTCAGAGAGCGGGCTTTTTCATGTTGAAAGGGTTTCGATTGATTCCCTTAGTGTTCATGTGGTATTTCTCGGGGTTCTTCCTTTTCTTCCCACGAGCAAAATTCCACAAAAAAACGCAGTTGTTAAAACCTAACGACCATGGTAACATATATCTGTGATAAATATACGTGTAGATATCAAAATACACTATAGTCTGATGCAGTGCAGTCCTCAGTATTATGAAGTTAATATCAAATCCAAATAGTTATAAATCTTTTCAGCTATCCTGTTGCAGTCGTGACACGAAACCCAAGAATGCGCGAAAAATAATATCACAATGTGGGCAGGTGAATCCTTGCTGGATGACGTAACCAGTGCTTCCATCCATCTTTTGTAAAGCCCTAAAGGATCCTCTCTCGCCTGGGTGACTGGATTTTTTCAAGATAGGTGAAAGCCCTGGTACTAACATCAGTTGAAGCCAGCCACAGAGCAGGCTTAGGGAAGACTAACAGAACAAAATTTAGTCTAACTGGATTGGAAAACGATGTCCTCATGCAGGAGGTCCCTCGCAATTTTTTTGTCGGGTTTGGCTTGAGCTAATGTAAGTTAAAATTTAGAGATTGACGATGCAGTAACACTCAGAATGTAACACATTAAATAATAGTAATCAACGTTTTCATGACCAATGTAGAGAAGGAAAATATGGATGGTTAAAAAGACCGGGAACAAATAAACCTGCATTACCTGAAAATTTGTCTGAAAGAACTCTGACGTCACATTGATATGTTTCTCACTGGATGTGTTGTTCCTGTATCATTAGTGCCTTGCAGTGATAAGATAATAATTCTTGTCAGATATTTAAAAAGTATGGCTGAAATAATTTTGAGTTACTCTCCATGTGTGAAGCATTGTCATGACAGAAATCAAAATCCCAACTTTCAGTTACATGAAAAGCAAATACCGTACTGGGCAAGTTCCTGTTTATTCATAATATACATGACATGTAGTCGTTTCGTTTGTGCCTTAATATTTCGATAAAATTGCAATTTTGTTTAAACCCTCACATAAACATGCCTATAAAATAGGCCTACGTATTTATCGCATGCCGCCAAGAAATTCAGTAGTCTAAACTATCCGTCCTTTCAAAAAATGGGACTACA
The DNA here is from genome assembly GCA_000934665.2 of Catajapyx aquilonaris. NCBI lineage: Eukaryota > Metazoa > Arthropoda > Diplura > Dicellurata > Japygidae > Catajapyx > Catajapyx aquilonaris. Next base: position 169,956 of record KZ538814.1, on the reverse strand, counting down.
TATACGGACACGTTACTTATTTGTTTGGTAAGCTCTGTTCAACCTCGAGAATAGGTTGCATATTCATGCGCAAACGTCGCGTGAATAATTATGTAAATGTTATAATGACACTATTTTTACAGTATTTGGCGTGTGTTTTGCAAAGTAATTCTGCATTTGTGTCGTATGAAACATAAACGTCCTTTGTAGTCCCTGGCACAAACAGGTTCTGATATATTGGTCACAGTCTGCATCAACAAGCAAAAAGAAATGCCCGGTCTTGAAACCATTAAGGCAGTTAGGCGCCCAATATTGTTTTGTGAGGCTATTCTCAGTACAGGCAAGGAAATACTGCACGTCGTATGTGCCAAGGCATCCACGGTCATAGTGCAATAACAATTTCAACCGCCGCAATAATATAATTGATGCTCAGACGTGGAGCACATGCATCGACTACATGAATATCATGGAACTTTGCATCCTGAATGTTACGATCTGGAATAAATCGTTAGCTCAAAGTGAGCACGAACCACATTTTATGCATCATCATACAGCAGGTACTTGACTCGAGGACTATTATTATGTAACGTATATACGTTAGACTCAACGGACATTCCAGTAGTGCACGCCTACAATTATTATTCTGGGCGATGTACTGTTCATCTCATCTTGAATCTGACCATAGAGGCACTTTGACCTCCAGATCTGACCCCTCTGAAGTAGCACGTCTGTGTCACAAGCTTTAAAAAACTCCGTCTCTCTAAATAAGCTATACACGGTAACGGCCCTTGCACGCCTCAACTTACTCACGTTCCTAATATGATGCCGCGTTGACAACGAGATGCGCATAATAACAATAATAACTGCTCTGAATATCTGCTCTATGAAAGTGGGGGTCTCGTCTGAGTGCATACATGCACACATGCATACATGCAACTTGCACGAAGAGGGGGTTGCTGACCCCCCCTATGCAGCTCGTATTTCCCCAGACAGCGTCTGGGCCGCAATTTTTAGCAAACTGTCAGAAGCACCCGCAAAAAAAAATCTCACCCCCATCCCATCCCTCCACCTAAGTTTGCACAAAAAAAAGGTAGGAGGTTGGCCTCACGCGTCGGCCATTTTTTAAATATTCCTCAGCCTCAGTCCTGGTCGCGTGGGCAGCCATCTTAGCCATGGCGTGGGAGGACTAAAATGGCAGTTGGCAAGGGCCAGGTGCGTTTATAGGATGGGGGCAGAAAATGGCGTTGGTGAAATTTATTGTCGCAACAGAAAACCCAGGGTCTTCCTTCACCCTTTGCCTCCCACGCTTATTGAGACTACGACCAGTTCCAAGCATGACCGGGACTCTCAAACCGACATGAATCTAACGGATTACTTGCCGTTTGAAGGAGAGCAAGAGGTCACGAGGGCCACGATTACTCTGCCCTGTTAGTCAGCGTTATATCGGGCGAGGTACTTTTCCATAACTCTTCTTTCGTGTAGTCATTTTTTTTTTAAATCTGTTCTGACAGGACCAGTTTTCTAGCAGGCTACATGTAATCATGGCCACCCTCACATTTTATTGCATAATTTCTATATGCAGTCAGGACTTTCATACATGAAGTTTAATCAGTGAGGTTTCATATAAGAGTTGGACATATGCTGACAAATTTGCTCAAAATGTATAACAAAATGTTTGTTCAAGGGTGGTCCTTTCTTATGGTGTCGAAATATGCAACTTGGTGTTTGGCCGTCTGTAACTGATACAATCAAACACTATTTTAGGTAGTAGGTCGAACCTTTTTGAAACGTGCGACCCTTAAATTGAGGCAACATTGCTGTTAAAATATATTACTGCTGGGACCCTCCGTATAGTCTGTGGTGGTGGGTTCAAATAATAAAAAGCGGGTTCTACCACTGGAAGGGTCGGCGCGTGCCGGTCCATTTTTTGTGCCCCAAATGAATGCTAAGAGACCCTCAAAAGTCAATTTTTTTTGTGTGTGTGTGCCCTCCACCTAGGAAAAAAACAGACTTCTTTCCACTCCATGTAGACTAGACATCGGAACAAGCGGACACAAAAATGGGATAAAAATGAGACAAGTTGGCATCCGATAAAAAGTGGGCAACGGTTGGCAACGGTCACTCCAAAGGCAATGTTCACCCAAGCGAACTGCTGCTGTCCTAGAGGTCATCACTTTGGCCTGGCACAAAGGACCCCTGGCAGCTAGAGTAGTACCAGCATTTTCGCTCTAACCGAAGGCCTTAACCTGTTACTCACCAATGGCCAAGTCATGCTGACTCACGTACGAATCGGACACGACCAGAAAAAAAAGTAAACCCCCCGTCATGTCAGAGAAGGTATAGGAAATGAGAATTTCGTGCACACGTGCCTGGGCCCGGATTTTCCATTACCTTGCATTTACATTGTGACGCCCTGGCCTGCTATTATTGTTATTATTATCACAAGGCGTTGCGTGAATGGGCGATCCGCTAGTCAAATTTTGGTTCCGCTTTTTTATCATCATCAGCAGCTTGCAGACGAGACATAACTCAACTCTGAGGCCCCTACGATTATCATCTTTTGATTACGACTGGCTGCGGCACAACATCCTGCAATTAACAAACTAATGTGACATAAGAAATCTGGTGGCTACAATTAGGAATGGAAATGGGTGAACTTGATAACGCCTGATTTTTTTTTGTTGCCCTCTTGAATTTGGGTGGGAGGGATAAAAAATGAGGGTATCAGAGGGTAGGAAAGTAGCATGTCTTCATTCAATTATATGAGTGCGATAGCACGGACTTCATTTCGGGAACGATTTGTAAGTTAAAAAAAGATTTTCTCACTCTCATTAGCAGCTTGTTTCTCGTTTAGGCCTACAGGGTAGGCCTCTGCGGTGTTTGCCTTTCGAACCGAACTTATCTGTCCGCTACATCGACAACGTGACCAGCTCTCCGGTAGCCTAATTGCATTGCGATAGGGCACAGACCAAGTGCTAAAATATCTCGACCAGCAGAGATAACCCATCATGGGCGACTTTATTAGTGCAACCCTACTATGTCCTTTTTTGTGGCTGCTCTTAAGCTGATCTTATTAAGGTTGTGACAGTTGGGGGTTGATGCAAGCCCCTAAGAGCTGACCAATGATATCGGCAGGTTAGGATGCTGAAATAGCCTTACTTACTTTGGCACTGCTGGAGCTACCAGTGATGGACTTCGGCCATTTTCCAGGAGGCTGTTTAAAATAAATGGTGCCTAAGTTATGTTGAGCAGAATTTATTTATGGATCAATTTGCGTCGTTTGTAAATTATATTCTAGAACCTAATTTGTGGGGAAAAAATGTACTGCATGTGTGTCGCTGGCAGATAGTGAGGCATTTACTACATGGCCAGAATTAGTATAGGCGTATAGTATACAGTGTAGTATAAGCCTACAGGCAATAACCAGGCCTCATCACAATCGGGTATAGCATATGCCCAATTTATTATCTGCCCTTTACATACGCATATTTCTGTGCAACGTGAAAGCTGACTCTTTAAACACCTCAAAAATGTCCAAAATTGATTTCCCGCATATACCTATGTCACTGGGCAATTCCATGCAATCGGAATCAGCGTAAATCGTGTAAATTACCGGGTCACTGATCAAAGGTTCAGCTATGAAAATGACAGTAAACTGTACTGTTTTTAGTGTTGCATCAGATCTAAATTTGCACACTAATTATATTGTGTATGCTTTGTTACCTACAACAGATAAAAATTACAATACTATACGTTGCAAAAATTGACCACATATACCAATCATCCTATTTCAGTACACAAAAACCATTTCTCATCAGTAACCACCAACTTCGTCGTGTCGGTTAATTCCGAAGTGAAAAACAGTAGGACAGAATTGTCAATTATCATGGTAAATGCCTAAGTACTTGTAAGTTATATTTAGAAAGGTGGCAACGCCATTAACAACAGTAATAAAATAATTTCACTTCATTCCAAAGGGATATTCCTAATTGGCGATACCTGACAGAGATATTGACAAAAAGATTTGGTAAACTATCTGAATTGCAGAAAGCATCAGAAAATAGTGTAAATTACTGACAACGGAGAAATAACACAGGTAAAATATAGAAGACAAAAGTATTTATTGCTGCAATAAGTTCTGTCAAACAAACACAGCACGTTAGTTCCCTTTTTTATTTTGCACAAGATTTCCATGCAATACATGACCATCAATAAATAACTCAGCACAAAAATTCGCAAGAATGAATCATCTGCAAATCTTCACCAGCCCACAGCATCCAAGATGTCCATCAGCATATGTCCCCAACTGGCTTCAATCAGCTCTTTCCACTGTGGATGAGAAATCTGCACAAGACAAATCACTCTCGCACCTATACGCCAGGTGTCCCCCGTCAGGTAATCCACCAGTTGACAAAAGTGGTCTCTCTTGCTGAAAACAAAAACAATAACCATGTGAGAAGTGACAAACTGTCAATCGCCTACTTTGGTCCAACCCTAATTTTTGCAAGGAAATGAATGAATGAATGAATGAATAAAAATGCTCCGACCACACCCGTATACCAGAGAGGCGGAAAGAGATTGAACACGCAACTTTTATAAGCGAAACCCTGTAGTCAGCGGTTTTAAAAGTTAACCAATTAGTCCGATAAGCTTGCAACTAAGGCCGCAGGTGGACTATATAGGTTCGGACCCTATGAAAAATTCACCTGCTACCCTCCTCCAAAAATGCAGGGTGCTTTTTTTTTTTTAAAAAAAAAAGGTGACCTCCCCCTTCGTGAGATGTGCTTCCATAAGGCGCCCCACTAAATTAGGGGGTGGGGGGGGGGGTGAAATTAGCGGGTGTATTGAAGCTCAGGCCAGTAATATTGCTGGGGCCAACCAGTAATTTTGCTCCCAAGTAAGCAAAAACTTCTCAGCAATGATGTTACCTGCCCTGCCCTTTTGACAACATGGCTCTACTCACTGGCGCAAATTTAATCTGCCCTGTGACAATTTCATCAACAAGGTGGGCTCCCACAATTTTTTGAGGCTACAAAGTACACAAATGAATTATTTAAATGTTTTTAAAAAATTAACGGGTTTGTAACCCCAGGCACGAAGTTTGGGGGTATCGATGGTACTATAATACTTTTAAAACGTAAAACCCTAGGGCCAGACCGTAATTGCTACATTCTGAGCTAATTAGACTGCGGGTCCTTTGGAGGAAAGGTCCACTTGATTTTATGGCGACCAGGGTACGTTTTATAGAGAAATAAAAACTGGAGAGAGCCACCTAGATATATTGGCACGTGATAAGGGCAACTGTCAGAAATCCCTAATTTTCAACAGTGTGTAGCCATATTTAGTGTAAACCGCCATCTCCCCCTATAGTCCTATACGTACTCTCTGAAAAAAAAATGCGGCTCATTACCATGCGTAGGCTTGTATTTCAAAAGGCGGTTAGGCCACGGGCTAAAATTGGCAATTTGATGACCTCGCAAGTGCATCGCTGCGTGATTCTGCACATCAGTCAAGCAGCCCTCCAATAATTACATGCCCGTCTTTGGTCAGCTGAGGTATAGATCCCTATAGTGCAGCATCTCATCACCCAGAGACAGATAAAAAACAAAATGGAATGAACAACTACTTGAACTCCCAAAATAAACGGTGGAGCTTGTAAGCCAAGTAAATTCAGAGGGCACACGTGACCTCACTAGATGACCTAGATGACAGGTGCGTTAATGACCGAGTTCAAAGGGGTAACGCCCTTATGGGAGCCCGAAAAGGTCCCCCCGTATTATGATATGAAGGTGTGGCCATTTGATAAATGAACAACTGTCTCACCCTCGCAAAAATTTCAGCCCCTCCGGCAAATGGACACCCATATGGCGACCACATACCGCATTTTCACTCCCTCAAAATTAAAAAATTGTTCACCCCCCAATATCATGAGTCATCCCCTCAGTATCATTACGCTCATTAATTATTATTTTTTTGCCAACACTTCTCAGCTGTTTTATCACTCCAGCAATTTTTAACAATGAAATAGTCGTTGGAACATATTGGCGCTGGCAATTGGCAATTAGCAGACACAAAAAAAAGAGCGGCCTGCAAATTGCATCCCCGTAGCTGAATATGGCGCCGGCGCCATATTATTTTCAATATGATTGTTGCATGGTGCAAACCGTTTCCTCCTCCTTCCTCGGAGAGGTAAACGTCCTTAGGTGGTGAAGTGAGCAGTTTGGTTGGGGCGGGTAGTCGAGACGGAGGAGGCCTTGACTGTCTGGGCCAGCAGTCAGTGCAGGTCATCCTCCTACTCCAAGGTCAACCAACCAAAGCCAGCAGACAGCCCAATCTGAGGAACCCGCAACAGCTCTCTTTTGCCCAACGCTTCCTCCTTGAGACAGGCCAAACTACCGAGGTCGCCTACTGTTCTGATGGCCGCCAAGGAAGAAGAAAGAAAGGAAGGAAGGAAGGACATATGAATGGCCTCCGACCCACGGACGCATAAGTAGCGCCGAACCATTCCAAAATTACAGAACCAGTCAGAATATATGTTACGTAAGGGAGTTCAACGATCGGGTGGAGAGTGATCCGGTCAACACGCGAATTGCGCTTCTAGAGATGCAGATCAAGGTGTTTCATAACTACCGATAACAGGTTGCAGAAGATGTTATGTAGTAGGGTAACCTAGGGATAATGAGCCTTGCTGCTGTCTATGCAATGAGGCAGCGACATTGAGACCATTCAATATTCGAACATACACGTCAAGACACGTTAGAACAAGAGTACAGAATGATTGTTGACTCTCAAATACATTGCGTCAGAAATTGTGCAGACTGGAATCTTACCAACTTCGCAAAAATGGATAGTCTAGGCGTGTGCCTTCTTCATGTGGGGAATGTGCAAATGTGACAAGTAATATTATATTCTTATGGCATGTGCAAAAAATCGCGAAATTAACTTTCTTACGTGGACTTACTACTCGCGTGTAGATAATATACCTGAATATAAAAGTGTACATCTGTGCTTTCATGCATAAACCTTTTGGCCTTCACTTTCATTCCCATTCAGAAACGAAAGCAAGTGGGCATGAAATGTCAGGTGCCATTGTGTGTACATAATGGGGCCAATTAAATAAAAAAAAGTAAGGAGTATATCACTTTACTGCGCTTTCGTATTATTTTATTTGTGTTAATTCAATGTGCACAGTATTAATCACAGTCTTTCTACACAATAAAAATTAGGATGCACCATGGTCAAAATTATTACATCCGCGACTGTATATATAGTCGTAGTGTTCACCTTCATAACAAAGTTACAAAATAGTCACAGAGCTCTACGGTTTTTTTAAAATTCCTTAATCAGAAAGTTTTCTTCAGGCTATGTTATAGAGATAACGGTACCACACACCGTGGAGGTTATTAATTTTTCCTCATTATTGCGACGCAACTGCTATACAGGGAATAGAGAAAAAGTGTCAGATTTTTAAACAATATTATTACATGAGTATACGGTATTGAGTATAGCACAGAACACAGATCGTCTTCTACCACAAATGGAATTCTCTTAAAATTTATACAGTTTTCCTTCTGCAGTCTACAGCAGACAGAGGCAAGTATTTTTCAAATTGCGTGATAATTTACAATAACTACTCATAATACTCATAATGATATGCTCTCGAGAGCCTTATACTGGGTGGTCCATAAGAAAGGGGCACTGCTTACATATATTCGGCTTATTGGGCAGCTCTCCATCAGTGACGACAAAATGTTAGGTTAGTTGTGCATGTTCAAATTACAAGTACTTATTACTCCTGCTCTTGTGAGGTTGAAAAAGGTAATGGCTGATGGCTATTTATTTCGATATCACATTGGGCATGTGTCAAAATTACATCAAAATATACCGGCTTGGGAGCATCTGTAGTTAATCGATGGTTGTTCTTGTCACTGCTGAGTGTCCACGGATATTGTTAGTATAGCCAATATTTCAGGTCTGAAAACCCAGGCTCGGAAGTTGACACGGATAGACATTTATGACATGACAAAACATGGCGTTAAAAAATTCCGTACTTGTGTAACCTCTCTACTCAAAGCGTCCAAGCCTGCTGGTTTTTCGGCCTAAGTTTCGGCTCCTAAAAATGTCATGAGTCTCAGTAATGACCCCATTAGATGGCCAAACAGCAAATTACTACGGAAATGTGTTCCCCACGCTGGTAGTTTAATGTAACCTAGACACATATGGCCGGACCGGGACAGACGTAAATAGCTGTAGGCCACTGCTTTTTTCAACCCCATGAAAGAAGAGGTAAGTAGTCACTTTGAATTGCTCCAAGACACAGTTTGAGCACTAGTAGGTCATATTCTGTCACACAAATGTGTAGACTATAACTTACCATATCAACTCGGCCTACGGGCCTTTTCCCATTGCCTGTAATAATATTAGAGATAATCACAGATGATTCGGTGCGCGACTAATAGCCATATTTTGCTCAATCACCGCGCAGATTTGTAAGGTAATTTCATTTATTATGTAGTTAACTGGGAGTGGTGTAAGTCACACTTTTAATATGTGCTCTATACATTATTTTGAGTGGTTTTTATTCTTTCTTCGGTTGACATGCGGCACCCATAGCTTTTGGGTTTCACTTTCAAATGATTCAATAGCTCTTAGTTTGATGACCACGCTAATTGACGGTTCAATTCAAGAGGAGCTAGCGGCCTTAAATAATTCAAAACACCATAAATATTACCTGGATTGATTTCCATTCTACTTGGGTCAATCGCATTTAATGGTAATAACCACCCACCTCATCTAACAATACTGTTCATTTCCAGACTCCAAAATTACTATGTATATGCTGTGATGGCAAATTAATTAATGATGGGAAGAACTTAGGAATTTTGTACACTATATGTAATCAGGGCTTTTTTAAAATATTATTTTACACAGAATCGTGATGCCATGTTCCAATACTTCTTGTGTAAAACTTTGAGCCGCAAGGTTTCAGGTCCCGCTTGATTGTTTTGGGTTATGACAACCAATAATTGTTGTCGAACATGTTTCATTTTTTCACAGATTTTCTCAAGTCACTGGATCTGTGATATATCGTACTTGGATCTAACTCATGATGTGTATTGCCATTTCCATAACCGTATGTAGACTTCGTAACGCTTACATTATATCACATTGACTGTCGCCTATATGAATATGTCATGTTCCTATATTTTCGTCAAAAAATTAACGTGTGTTTCCTACATCGCTGACTATCGCTTTCCAAGGAAAATGTTGTGGCGCTCTCGTTGTATGTGCACAGTTGTTTTTCACCCATGACGCCATACCAATTGACAGCAAAATGTCACTGGGCCCATCAATCCAGAAAACTGGAAACTGCAGTGCCTAATACACTTCCAGTGTCGCAGAGGATCGCACAACATTCAACATATACATATTTGGTTCCTCATCCATGCTCTGCCAACATACCGAAAATTCCTGAACACCATACTGAATGCTGCGCGTGGTCGTGTCAGGCGACTCATGCATTACTGCGTGCGCATTAGGCCTATACGAGTAGCCTATTATTGAAAAATAATAATTTGATTCTTGCGTGCACCATGCACGACATGATACAGTGTCATCAACTGAGAATGCCTGTTTCCTCTACAGAAAAATACAGGGTGAAAATGCGCACGTATGAGTTGTACTCGCATACCTTTACATCTGACTGACTCAGAGAGATTGTGGTTCGAGCTGTAAGTTGGTCCTTTCGCGGATATATAGGCCTACAACTGTTCGTCCCGGACACCATTTTGGATTGCGTTGCCATTACAACTTGGCGAAATGGATTGTTTGCACGACTTGCGCAAGGCCTACGCTTCTGCAGAAATTGCTATGTGGAGAGAGATACTTAAAGGTCCCACACATCAGAGTGAAACGGAATGAAATGTGCAGCATGTATTGCCATGTTACTGATGCCTGCACATGGTGTAGAAATGCATCTATTGTGTTTATGCACCACTCTTTATAAAATCTTTAGGCCTTTCAAATGGTGCAGGATATAATTCTTTCTCTCATCATTATTACGGCTTGGAGTGTAAATAGGCTCAATTAAGTGCTACGCACTTACAAAATAGGGGATGCTCTAAAATTTCTCTAATCAGTTTTATCAGGGCTGCTGTTAAATTCAGAAGGGCCTACAAAATATTTAGGATACACAGTCAAATATGACATATTTTAAATATTTTGCAAACCCATCCTTTTAATAAATTTTTGCTCCGTTTAAAGCGAAACTTGCAGACATTAAAAGATGTAACAAGTAATCTATAGTTAAAATACAAAACAAGTGTCATATACTGATCACATCATGCACCTACAATTTTCTGCAGCTCTGTGAATAAGACTAGCCGGCCCCAGCACTGGTCAGTAATAATTGTTGTCCACACAAATCAAGGACGTCGATTATTCCCTGCTACGTGCATAACTCATATTCGCCAAAATGATACTCATGTGGCTCGTTTTGGCGAAGCCCCCTTCATTACTACTTGCTAAACAAGGTTGCGAATTTCAGCAGCATATTTTGAGCCCTCGAAATTATTTGACAAATCACTCTTAAGTACCACCTACAGGATGTCCATTAAAAAATATCACGAGGTTAAAAATGTTGATTAAGCTGGGCTTGTCTGCATTAATGAGTTTGACATGGTATAACATGACAATGTACTCACGGCTACGACTTGATATGTTGAAAGAAAGCTTCCTTTGGTCTGTACAAAAAGCTGGTGTTTGTCGAAGCCATTATTTAGAACCAGCAGCACAGAACTAATGTCACGCAACATTGTAAATTAACACTACAAATGGAGCCTCGAAGTACATGACTGTTTTCGGGCCTAATATTGATGAATTCATAATGAGGCGCGTTGTAGGCCAGTGGTGGTGTCCTCATTTGGAACAAACCGATCATCAATGTCCGCATTAATGCACATTAGAACCTACACCGACTCGAAACTGACACACACCATATTTTAACCGTAGCCAACTTAATTTTTGTTCCATACTATCTCTCCTTTGTAGTCGTCTTGAGCAGTCATGAATTACCTACAAGCCCCCTCCTCTACTCAATTTCCACTGGGATCCGGGCAAAGAATATCCGGAGTGTTCCGGGGCAGTGCTTCCGTAAGGGGGTCCATTACTGTTTCACGAACTTGCGGCCGCGGCCATTTTAGCCCCCTCGGAAATTGAGAGAACATTTTCTTTTGTACAACGGTACGGCCTATCCATTACGTCTTTGCAGCTGAAGATTGAATTTTCCTTTAGTTGGAAAATTGCGGATAAAGGCTCCAACATCTTCCCACAAAATGATGAATATTTGAGACCAACCTACCTCACCCCCCNCCCCCCCCCCCCCTAGAAATCGACTCTTACACTTAGGCGGTGTTAGAATCAGACTGGACGTTGGCGGTTGGGATCGGGGGAGGAGAGTAGGGGGGGTCACTTCCCGCGTCCGAGGTCACCTTCACGGCTGAACAGTGCGAAAAAAAACCTATCGGATTTGCGATTTCGAACTGGGGTTATGTGAACCTCTCTTAAAGTTGTGACACTATTTGCGGATTAGCACGTCTGGATGAACTTCTCAGGGAAATATATATGTACAGGGGGAGCCAAAAGGGAAGCGGACATGTATAGTTTGCATATCTCACGCCTTGATGATTATAAGCTCGGAGTTGGCAATAAAACCCTTGAGAATAGAAATTCTCCAGTCCCGATCCGTTGGGACGCGTGGTCATCATGACTCAACCTGCAGCGTTGCCAACCGTGCCAAAATCGGCCATTTTGCAGATCAATACCCACGCCCGCTAAAGAATTTTGCAACGTGTTCAACCCCATCCCCCTCTCCCCTTTCCTGACTGGGAAGCTCCCCCCTCCCCCCCCCCCCTTTTCCAATCCAACATGGCTTCCAACATTGGCAATGTTGGCACCGGCACACATTTTATATTGGCATGGCTGCATTGATAAAGTGGTGAGTTGGGAGAGGAAGCGGAGCAGACGGACGACTAGACGATAGCGGTTCGAATCGGGGCCTAGACAACGGATGTGCCAAATCGCACGTACTGCGATTTTGCGAACGAAAAAAGCCAGTTTTTTTTATATTTAAAAACCGGTCGTTCACCATATGGGTACAATCTAAGCATGAAATTAGTGCGCTCAATAATTAATCGCAATATGCAGATATTTCACACGTTACGCTGTGTAAAAAAATGTCACCCTTCTATGAGAACCGTGCAGTTGGAACCCTTATACTTGAGATCCCTTTTGAGATGCATTTTTCCGCCGCCACCATCATATAGGGAGGAGGGGGAAGCTGCGAATGTGTGCGAAAAGCAGCTGGTCGGCTAAACCCTGTTGGCAATCTACATGGCGAATCTAACACCGGGCCTTGTTTTCACTCGCTCTTTTTTTTTCTCTATTCACCCCCTCCACTACCCACTACCCTATCTCTCTCTTTCCCAACCAACCCCCATGTCTCTTTTCTTTCCTGGCCTGTACATATATAGGAGGCCCACCTTTTCGCAGTGATGCTATTCAAAGGGAACTCGGCCATGTGTTGCCAGCCTCGGCCAATTAAGAGACCCTGATGGGCTTCGCATACCCACCTGGACCAAAAGGGGTACAGAATTGGAGATGCAAAGAGCTGTGAGGATGGGGAAAAAAATTCGCAATATACGGACCGGTTCTTTGGTGCTAGAATATTGGCGTTTATCAGAGTTTGTCAATCAGGGTTAAAAATGGAATATGATAGGTAAATGCTAAATATCAAAAATCCTTGAGGAAAAGAACACGAACACATTCCTGCAATATCACTGTTGCTATGTCACTGCTATGGAATAATTTTGTGCATATACTATATACATTTTTGTCTGTTGTTCATGCTCGGGAGCGCGTGTAGGCTTGCACAATGCATGACAAAAATATGTCCAGGAGGGTACATCTCCATTTCTATAATGCGACAAACAGAATCAAAGTTATAGTCCCTAATCTGGGATACACATATATTCAGGAGATATGTTCTCTCATTTTGTACGGTACCATTTTTAATGGGTTATACATATAATTACCGCCGATCCGCAGTGTCTATACTTGGGCACAAAAAGTACCTCTTTCACTGTTGATGATATGAAAAAGAGGGGCCTTTGACTATATCCGGGAGCCAACTCCCTTCGGCCCTCATGTTTGATTCCAGGACTATAGTATACTGTATATACTAAAATGTTCTCTTTTTCCCCCGGTATTTTTACCTGCCCAAGCGCAATATCCGAAAGTGACATTGTTAGAGGATAATATCTACATTTATGCTATAACCAGTTTTTTGGAGAGAAAAATCCGGCATAAGGCCAAAAATACCGCTGGAAAGAGACATAATACAATTGCTATAGAGTCATTAGCAGAGCAGCTGGTGACAAGAAGAGTTTGCTATTTTGGTGACACTTAGACTGATCTCGGTTGCCAACCCCCGGAGAGGCCAATCCCCCTTCCCTCCCTCACCTCTTTTTCAGATGAGCTCCATTTTGCACTCGGGGTCTACATTCCGGACCCGAGCTCATACCTCCTGTCCCTGGCACTGAGTGCAAGGAACCCTGCTCTATGTGGGCCTCCTTTTCTTTTCGAGAGAATGCTGCAGACAGCACTTGCAATTTTCCTCTTTTCTTTTTCTTTTTTCTACCTCTCTCTGCCTAACCCAGACGAATTCCTCTAGAACCATTCGTCGCCTGTGTAACTATGTGTGTATATGTATGTGTCCCGATCGACATGCGGCATACCAGGCTATCTGGAAATGTGGAGTCAACACCAACTGTCGCAAAATTCCACGCTTGGGCGGTATGCCCTACCGCATTACGACTAACCAATATACTGTATGTGAAGAGTATATCTCAGAAACAGGTGTAGCCTCTACGATGCATTGCTGGCACGTGTGCATCTCTTGCAGACAGTTGTTGATTTTAGAAGTCTATGAAAAGGAGAGCCAACTTGCAAAGACGGCTGTTACGTGGTTTTAGTTAGAAAGTTATAGAGCTAGTTTATAGATATGGTAAGGTTTCTAATATCTACTATACACGCCGGGGTTGTTTCCTAAAATAATAGGCCACAGCCGCGTCCTTCCGTCCCTATCCTATCCCCAAAAGCGAAGTAAATATGCAAAGAAAGAGTTCCAGTCAAAACAAAACTCCCCCCTAAAGAGCCGCCGGCTGATAACGGGGTATGATATTATATTATTATTATTATTATTATTATTATTATTATTATTATTATTATATCTACTATACACTTCGATATTATAAATTAATTTTATATTAGGCCTATACTTTGTATCTGCATTTTATTTTCATCTTATGAGAAGTCATTTTAGTCAGTCAAATTATTATTCAGTATTAAAAATGGGAGGAAAGCGGAGACTGTAATGGACTAGACTCACTATAGAGGTTTTTCTACCTACCACCTTTTCCCATTGACGCTCTATAATAGTGCACTTAGATCCGCACACGTACGTCCAGTGACCATATATAATTTCATCTACCTCCGTAATGATGTTTCATTTTAAAAAATTGACCACTTTTGCATTACATTAATGTGTAATCGACATAGATGTCCATTACTGGGGGACTATTTGACTACCATTTGCAACTATATGGCAATGTAGTGGTCCACAGGTAATTGCGCCAGCACTTTGATCAGAGTATGCGGGGAAAATGTATGCCTCTATCATATAGAGAATGCATAGACTTTCCATCGAAAAAAGGGGGAGAGAGTGGGGGGAAATCAGCCGTCGCTCTACACAATTTGCTTTTATGATGTCAGAATGAGTCGTCTGCTATTTTTTATACTGATATCGCGTTATAAAATTGAAATCGATAGGTTATCACATTGATACACTTTGACCTGTACAGACACAAAAAATTAATGGCAGTTGTGATACAGGCTAGGCAGCTTTCTACAAGCACTTCAGTGTTCCCTCATATAATTCGACCAATAATACGACTAAAATCAACAACACCGCCAAGAACTTTGAGACCCCTAAATGCTCTAGTCTCAATAAAATCTAGCCACCATCTCAATTATAGGCCATGTTCTATATCACGTCTTCCATCCCATCTCCGTATACATCAAGCTTTCACATACAGCATATGGCATATCCATGGTTACAATCGTTCTTCCCATCTCTGAATGGTAAAAATGATCGCCCCTGTGCATCTACACTGACACAAATGGCCGTTTTGGATGGAGCTCCGCGAGACATGAACGCACTCGGAATAATCTCGGTAGGTGGTCTAGGAGTGTTGCAGACGCACTGACAGACAATGAACGAGTCTGACATACAAATGCCGTCTGTGTAGGATTACACGCCGTTACATACCACACACTATTTCCCTAGAGTGGAAATTAAATATTAAGGCTCTTCAATAATGAACGGGGCTATTTTATCGAGTCCGGGTAACGACTTGTTCTAGCTTTCCTAACTCGGAGGTGTAAGGAACATTCATCTCTACATAAAATGAGGCACAATACTTTCCCGTTAATTTGGTGTTTTGCAATATTTTAAGACGGAATTACCCTATATAGTTGAGTCAGTATAGATTTCGGCTTCATTGAAATTAATTAAGAGCATGTTAAGTTTCGTCATACATGTGAATAATAGAAGTCTTCCTGCGTGCCAGACCACTTGTCCAGCACGGGTGTTTGGGGAGTGGAATAACCCGCAGTTTAACCCCTATTATTAACGTTCATGACAAAAACTAAAAGTGGAATGGGGTTAGCTTCAAAATGAAGCCGGTGTTTCCAAAATCCTCGACTGAGTTATTTCGTCTTGGAATTTACAATCTCAGGAAATGAGCACGTTCTGCACCATCCTTCACAGCATTTCTCTGTACAATTTTGTCTGCCGTGGGCGACACCGTGTATAAAAATGAACAAATCTGCGAATAATTTTCGTCAATATGATCGGAAACGGTCATGGTGATGGAGGAACAGGAATTGTCTGAGGTCAATATAATAATAGCTATCCTTAAATTCTGAATAAAGAACATGTCCTTCCAACCATCGAATAATAATCAGTGTGTTATTTACTCGGATAGCCTTTATCAACGTGGATTAGTCATCAGTGATAAAAGATCTCATGATTGTACTGTAAATATCATATGATACTTGATAAAACTTTCTGACCGTCTACATAACGAGGCAGATTGATTAAAACCCTAGCTATAAGGGCCATGACTTCAGTCATACTACGATAATTGTATCAATTAAGTAACAATAGGGAGGCCATACCATATAGACTTACCCTAAATGTACGCGGCATTTGGCCCAAGATAAATTCCCGACACCATATCATAAAACAAATAGTAATTAATATCGACACATCTAGGCCACACAAAATTGGCATCGATTGGTAATAATTATAAGCTGATCTACATTGATGTAATTATACTTTATTTCTTGCTAAAGGGAATTAAGATTTAATTGGAGGATTTAAAATTACCGTATCATATCACACATGGAGATTATCCTAGACCACATGGCAGATTAGAATTTCGTCATAAACAGGGTTCGTAATATTAATCAGAACGTGAAATTTTGCCTCGAATTTTTAACAGGATAATATAGTGATAAAAACTCGGTATGTTTAAACTGTCCCTCCGAAAAGAGCAGGGTATTAAGGAGAAATACTGTATATGTTAGGTCCCAGTATCTCAAACTGTGGTTCTCACCATGCCATTCCTGTAATATGTGTAGGCCTTTTTATATTTCCAAATAAATGCAAAATTTGGTGTCGAATGTGAGTATAGCCACAGTTGCGTCTGTGAAATTATTTAAAAGACCGAAACAAAAAATACAGCAATATTCTACAACCCAGGTAGTACTACATATAGCGTAGTAAGAACGGTATAATGTATGGTGTAGTCCCAGGTGAGCACACAGTACCAGTATTGCCCAAAAGGGATTTATGCCCTGCTGCATACATCGGCAAAAGAGCATGGCAGTGTACAGTATTTGCTGTAACATTGCCAGTAATTTGACGAGAGGCTACATGCAATACATGCTCGTAGTTCAGTTCCTACAACTACTGCTATTGGCACACAGAAAACTGGAAAACCATATCTACAGTCTTTACCAATATACTTTGACACTGCCCATGCTCCATTCCACATTTCCTACATTTGGCGTAAATGTGGCCCACCCTGATGACAAATAAATATGACAGTTGTGTGCCTGCATTATTGACATTCATTCGCAGAAAAAGCCATAAATATTGAACGCGAGACAAACTGTCATGGAGTTTAAATGTCAACAAGCTACAGTAGTATGGTCCCTCAAGGGAGCCTATATAGAGTAAGTGTTAAAGCGACTGGCATCAACTGCTCAATTTATAAGATGTGTCTGACTGTCGTGAGTGTATGTGACATTCTAGGCCTATGCAATTTCACCTGATTATGTGGAACATTTTGCGCCCTTGGTAATGCGCCAGGAAGGCATGCGCATGGACATAAAGCATGCATGCTTTATGTCCATGCGCTAGAGGTAGCTTCAGTTATTGCGCATGCGCAATAACTGAAGCTACCTCTAGCGAGAGTGGCAATTGATTCTTGATTATTATTGTGCATTTGTTATGGTAAAATGTTCGAAGTATCTATCTTGGGTAGCAGTACAGTTGCAATTCGATCGAATATTTCGTGTAAGATGAGAATACTCCGCATAACTTACCAATGGTAAGTTAGTACATTGTACTATAGTATGGCCTCAAGAAATGTTACATTTTGTCACTAAGCAATGAGTAAAACGTCTGGAGTGTGTAAGGTGAAAGAGGAGTATAATATGTTTGCACATACTGTATGAGTAAGGGGTTCTGGAGAATTCTCTGCAAAAATATGTAAAGTGCACAACTAAAAGGTTTTAGAAACTGCGACAGCACCATTGGAATTGTCAATAAGTACACTGTAATTTTCTGGAGCGGATTTGATCATGGCGTTGTCCGTGAAATAAAAATGAGGAGTTAAGTTAGCTTTGACTCTCTTGGAGGATATAACATTTTCTCTTTTGAATTCTGATTTGAATATTTTTAATTGAGTAAATATCAATGATTCGTGTATTTTTCCTCCCGAGTTATTAAAAAAGTTAATCAAATCAGTGTTACAATAGCTGCTTACAGTGCAAAAAAGCAGCTCCTCGCCAAACAATTCAAACTCCTAAACATACCGCGTTGATCTTACCTCTTCAAGTGTTTTTACAAGAACAAAAGTCTCGCATCGGTCCAGGACATTGATCTCCTTTGTATACCATGAATTTCGAATTTCTGTGATCGATACTACAATTATTGCTTCCTCCGAGCACCATATTGCGATCCAGAATGGATTAAGAGCTATTTTCCCTAGGGCAGTTCGGAGATGGCAATACTGAGCAGGTTTTTAAATACATGCGACGATATTATTTATATCATATCCTCCTGAGACCCCTAGTACACCTTTCAATCACCTTTGTTTTTTTTACGCGTTTGAGTTAGTCAGAAGGTGCTGGAAAAAACAAAGGTACAGTATACTGTACCAGGGGTCTCAGGAGGTTATAACTGGGGTGTAAACGGATGGTATCAACAGAAACCACATTCTGTTCTCTGTATGTTAAATTTTTTAAAACAACAGCAACCACATTATTTTTGCTTTGGTTGTACTGTACCTATATATTTCTGCAGTTTACGGACGTATGAACACAATAGTATAAACGAAAAATAATAAAGGTATACGGTGGTCAAAATATACTCGCAATATTACTCCGAGTAATGCACAATCGATACTGTTTTGTGTCCCAATATGGCCGCCAAAAGCACAAGAAAATACCAGATATGCGCAATCCCATGTACAGTATATTAGAGATCAGTGGTCCAAGAGAGCAGAAATATATTGTCCCTATAACGAACTCGATAGGGTAATAGTCAAACTGTAATTTATTTTTAGGTTTGCAGATAATTGCAATAACCTCATCATGAGAAGGAAAAGTTATTCAGTGCTGATGAATGTAAAGGCGGCAAAAGGAAGACTTTTCATTTCTCTACAATGCACCAGTTGGGCAATAACACTTGGAGTTGCTTCAGGTAAGGAGATTCCAGAGTCTATTCTAATGCCTACATTATAATCTGCTATGAGGCATAGAGATACGGCTATGTAGAAATTAAGACTTGATCCTGTATATTGCATGTATAGGAAATATGCCATAATTATCCTGTATATCAAATCACACGTTGCAACACAGCTTGCCAGGTGATATGCCCTAATGGTAACAATCAAAGTTTAATTGCCGCCGCACGTTGTAATTAATCCTCGATGCCAAAAATGGTCTTAGAATAGGCCAAGAGAACGCTCTGTATATAACTGACCTCCGTCCCAGTATATTCTTTGTTTGGAAAGG
The DNA here is from genome assembly GCA_000934665.2 of Catajapyx aquilonaris. Taxonomy (NCBI): domain Eukaryota; kingdom Metazoa; phylum Arthropoda; class Diplura; order Dicellurata; family Japygidae; genus Catajapyx; species Catajapyx aquilonaris. The sequence continues at coordinate 150,552 of KZ538814.1, read as the reverse complement.
GGGGGAAAAGTGTCTTTAATTTTCCAAATATTTTGCAATATATTCATGCAAAATAATTTAGATGAAAACAAAACAGACCGTTGGTGTTCCGAGTTTCCCAATTGGTTGAAACGGGAGGAAAATATTGATGCACTTTTTCTCGCAAACTTGCACATGCATGGAAGCGGAACAATCATCGCTATTTTAGTACGCTGCTATTTTGTAACTCATTATTATTATTTCACAGAACAACCCCCGGGGTCAAACTCACCCGAGTGTAAGTTAGGTCCTGACATGCTGGGTTTTCTATGGGATAGTCCGTCACATGTTCTACCATAAAAGAAACCAAACAATGGACATACAGTAATACGCAACACCATAAATACTTCGCCCAAACTTCGCTTAAATTTTAGTTAAATTGTTCAGTTCCATAAATGAATTCCAGATGCATACAAGGTGTCACACCTAATATAAGCTGGGCGGTCACAATACTACCATCCCATACAAGGTGTCACCTCTACTCTCGCACAACTTTTATCCCACTAAATAGTGCAAGAGGCAAAATGACCGTCTTACTCCCTGCAAAGTGCAAACCCTTCATATTTCAACAGCACCTCACATATTTATAATTACACAGAATGCAAATTAAAACAAGAATTTCGCGAGCTTTCCCCCAGTAAGCAAATCACGTGCATTATTAACACTCGTCCCACTGAACTTGACACCGCGGCCTGCGAATGTCAACCCAACTCCAACAGCGAGATGCGATGCACTTTTTAAAAATTCAGACTTTTCCACCCCTGATCCCACCTACCATCTGGACTTGCAAAAACCGGCCATCATCCTATGTAACAACAGTTGCCCAGCGCCAGCATCGCCAATTTCCAATCCGCCACAAAAAGGGGGGGGGGGGCTTAGAAGAAAAATGCTCAACAGGATGTACGCTAAAGAGGCGGAAATTCACGTTGGCCAAGCCGGAAAACCTGCCAAAGTCTACCTTTTTTTTGGCAAAAAAAAAGCAGAGAAGGGGCAGCCTGTAACCGATCCCTTTGTTTCACAGCGTCCGTCAAGCACATTTTTGCATCAGGGAGTAATTATCCGTTGAAAAAAAAAATTGTACTATAGCAGTATATGGCCACCAAGTTTGCCATCTGCCCATGCCTCAGGCTGGATAGGAGGAGGTCCATTTGGCCATTTCCTCCTCAGTTTTCTGCCAGCAAACTTTATCTGTGCTCAAACACCCTCAGGTTTGCTATCTCTCTTGCTGTTCCCCATCTGCAAAATGACGTCACCCACACCCGGTCCTTATTGCAGAACAAAGAGGGATGCTGAGTCCCCTCTTTGTTGCGAAAATGTGCATGCATATCATATTCATAAATATTTTAAAGCAATAATTTACACTGGGCACGTATTTGAGAGAGACACTATGACAAGTGGATAGAAATAGACACGACAAGCTGCCAATCGACTGACTCAAAATAGCCGAATGACCGATTAATCCTTGATATTCTTGGACGGATAAGCCGGTTGGCCCAGCATCTGCCTGACCCTTGTTGGTGCACCTTCATCATTGGAAGGTAAAGTGACGTGTGAATATTCTTAACACGCGGGTGTTAATTCAGTTTTGATTTTGAACTGTAGTGCAACCAGCTATGAGGCACAGGAAGCAATGAACCTGCTTTCCAAGTTTGCTACCGCCTCCAACCATCTCCCTGAATATCAAGTTTGGAGAACTGACCTGACTGGAACTCATCACACCTGATCATCAACTAATCCCTGAACCTGGTTTGCACACCTTAAGGGTATACTCGCGTAAATATACACGTGCATTCTTATTTTAGACTGTGATTTGTGCAGACCAGCTTGAAGAACAGGGTGGAATAATCGTATATGTAAAAAAGGGAAAAAAAAAGAAGTTTGCAAGTGAAAGTGAACTTGACATGCCAGTCAGGCTACGAATCTGTAATGCTCTTGAAAATCTTCTTAGGGTAGTCTGATCTGCTTTTGTTGGATCCTAAGGCGATTTGTAAAAAAAAGTGCCTCCTTTCCACGATTCCACCCCCTTATTCTCCGCGTCTTCCATCCAAATATTCTTGGAGCCAGTCACAGAATTTGATTACATTCGTCCCTAAAAGCTTCCATCATATCTTACTAAGAAAGCCACTGAATAGATTTTTGATTGATATGATGTTATTAGGAAAGTCAAAATTGATCAAGTGCGACACTTAATAAGAGCAAGTTAGGTTATACCTCACATCAGCCTCCCAAAATCTGAATCCTGATCGTGAGTCATCATTTTTTTTTGCACAGCTGACTACTCACGTTCGCATGTTCACATGCCGGAGGAAGAGCCTGAATAGTGGCCAATATTCCCAAGGGCGGTGAGCAATCAAGGAAGACGGAAATTTGGAGGAAGACACCACCGGGAGGGTCCAGGTGTGCAAGTCCACTCCTCCCCCCACCGTCTCCCCTCTGGCAAGAAGAAAAAAATGACCATTCTTCCCGTTGTTTTCAGCGGCCTTTCGCAGATGATCTTGCCCAGTTCGAGTTTCGGAACACTCGCCCACAAAAACCTCCCTTTTGTTTGGTTTCGCCAACTCGTTTCTTGGCCAAAGAAGCCCACCGCCACGTCCCCAGATTCGCTTTTCAATATGGGCATACGTTATGAGGCTCGTCTTTGTGCTAATGGCCCATGCTTAAGTGATCCTTTCCCTATACTCCCCTCTTCCGAAACCCCCTACTGCTGCCTTACCCCCTATACTATTCAGCATGCATGATGCCCAAAAGCATGAAGTGTCCGGCAGGTACGGTCTTGTCACGTTGTCCAATCAGAGGAATAAATTACAGACACGTGTTGTTCAAATGTGGGAAACGCAGGTCACAGATAGAGTATCATTGTATTGTGCGGAAGGATGAGTTCGTTCGTTGAATATATAGGCATCTTACAGAAGATATTAGTGTTCATTTTTTAAAATATCTATTCTGCACATAAATCATCATGTGTGAGTGTGAGTGAGAAGCCACAGGTTATGTATAAAAAGGTCACTAAACACATGTATGTAACACCAAAAGGAAATGTTGCACTTACTTGTTAGGGTGGATTGCATGCTCGATAGTAAATCCGAAGAAAATGGCATTGCTATTATGTTGTTGGCTAAAATATCCTAAATAGAAAATAACCCTCGTTTCGGATTTAACTTACTGTATTTTCAATCATAGACCCCATCAATAACATTCACATGTTAGGTAAAATAGGGGCCAGATGCAACTGGCTGTCCAAGTTTATATACAAAAATTCGCCTTCAGGTTATTAAACAGAAAGTCTATACTTATTGGCGTCATGTATAATTTCTCTTGTTTCTATAGGCGATTTAAGTATTGCGAATGTTTTATTAATATGAGGTAAATGTCAAAAAACTGGGGAAAAAGCGTGTTGTTATAATTCAGTTTCATGTAACAATGATAGTGCCAAAATAAAAATAAAACATCAGTAATAAGTGGCACTGCATATTATACGGTAATAATAATAATAATAATAATAATAATAATAATAATAATAATAATAGTGTAAATTGAGATAGGCATATTACCTCATTCCTAAAGCACCGTTTCTCCTAAATTTTCTGAAAAATAATCATCCACAAAATTCAAAATTTAGCCACAGGATGGCGCTAATCTTTAGCTATAGCTGCTGCACGATAATGTTCTCGACTTGGAAGTGAGTGAAAATGTGATTGTACTACTTGTAATATGCTCCATCCGTGGAGGTGGCACTTGGTGATGGTACACCCACCTGTAGACATGTTGCACTTCCCACATGAGTAGATTTCCATTGTTAAAAGTCCACACATGGAGGTGGCAGAGAGTGATGAATTGACCAGTCCAGGTCCAGAGTTATCGTGTAGCGACTGTACCATGTGATGCTGATCGGAGCATTTTTCTCACCGTGGTAACAGAATTTGTAAGCCTGTCTGGAGCACTCTCGCCGCCAAGGCTATTACTTCGCCTCTTGGTCATTCTCTGTATAGGTTCTCACCTGCCAGAAATGCTCTGAAGGTGGCAAAACAAGTGCAAGTCACTCAATGCATGGTCTGTAATGATGGTTTGAAAATGCTCAAAGACTTCAATTGTCGTAGAATGACGAACGACTGTATCTAACTGCAAATGCAAGTTCATGGTCCAGACCTTGCATCGAGTGGCCTTTACTTGTTTCGCCACTATGCAATTTTTGGCAGGGGAGAGAGCCTGGGGAGTGATCAAGAGACAAAGGAATTGGCTTGGTGGCGGGAGTGCAAAATCTGACACCATGGTTCGAAAACTTCTTTGATCAACACTGTGGCTAATAGTCTGTAACACTATCTGACTATACTGATTTCTGTGAGAAATTATCTTTAAAATATGACGGCCATAAGTACTTCAGTTTATAATGTGGCAATACTGTACACAAAATCACCAATATCTAGAGTACGATTCTACAAAGGTTAAAAGACTTGAACTTAACTCGTAATAACTAATAAATGGGTGGATGCTGATCAGATACACACACTGAATAAGACAAGGTTAGGATCCGAGTATACACCACACGACAAAAAGTAAAACAAATGGACAAATCTCACTTGCACAAGATTGAGGCAAAGATGTAGAGACATGTGCGAAGAGGAAACTGGAGTGGTGGAATGGCCAAGAACAAGACCCTCTCCAGAAGTAAGGATGATATACTATGCAACTAAAGTTATTCTAGGCATTGCCAAAGGCCGCGTGTAGGTTGCCTTGGGGATTTCCTAGTCTAGCAGAATGGATGAATAGGCCTAAGTGGTAGGGCGGCCAGCAATTTTCACGCCGGAATGGAAGGCTTCTGCTTAGTAACAGCGAGTTACCTCCGCTTTCCTTTGTGGCTTGCCTTTCTGACCTATACCACGTCCCCTTTGTTGTTTCCCGCCGGCGGAACTGTATGTACTTTGCCTTCATACATGGAGAATGAAGCCTCGGTCAATGCCACCTTTCCTACATCTCTGCTAAGTTTCCGACCCCCGGAAGTCGTGTTATCATGTAGACACGTGTGTGGGAAACGGTCTTGCCAAACTGAACCCGGCCATACCCATATATAACATATGACCTGTGTCATAATTTATACGGGGCAACATCTGCCGTCTCACTTCGCAATTTCGCCCCCTAAAGCCTGCCTTATAGGGGACGCTTATCCCACTCTCTTTTCCTCATTTCCCCAACTTTTCAATTACCGCTTCAATGGGACAAGGTACATGAGATTCACGACATCAGCTAGCACTTGCATTATTCATCCATTCTGCCCTATACAGCAACTAATACTCAGGCATGCGAAAATTGCACAGTGCACATAATGTTCCAGCTTGTGGACTACACATATATAGGGAGACCCTTTTCGCCCACGCAACAGTGAAACATGTTTCATTACAAGTTCAAGGGACCCGTCCACTTGATAGCCTTATCTATCAAAGTGCAATGGACTTGAGCTGCTTGCTGTACACATACAACATTGCAATCTCTGGCTTCACAAACAATATACAGCAGGTACACTGGTTGCCAAATCACCTTTTGAGTCAAATCATCATCATCCGGCAGGGATTGCAAACCAATCTCCCTACCTGCATGCACTGAATACAAATGACACAGGTGTGACAATGATCACGTGGGCGAAAGGGTCCTCCCTATATGCCCCCCTGAATTTGGTTGACTTCCTGAAATGGGAGGTCATCATGCGACTCACTGCGGGTACGTGGTGGAAACTGGCCTACACCAGCATACATGGTCGTGGTACATACCCAAATTTGGAGGAGTCTAAAAGCCGAGTCCCAGGATGAAGGGGGCCTTTAGTAATAGGCGGGAGCATAACAGTCCAACCACCCATACCTGAGAGACTAACCTGTGAGTGAGCCTCGTCACAAGTTAGGGTCTCAGGGAATGGGGAGCAGACACAAACCCTCAACCGCGCTCTGAAACGACAATAGAGAAAAATAAAGCAAAAAGTGAGTGCAAAAAGGGTCACACAGCACACACACTCACCCACACACGCACGCAACTTATTATAGTATATCAAAAATTCCGATCGGAATCTCAAATGATTAGCACATTATAAAAGTGTGGGCGGGGTACAACCATAAGAAAAGGGTGGGACTGTTTCATGCGATTTGGAAGTCATGCAAGCATATGGCATTAGTCTTAGTCCATGCTGCTACTTTTCCTTACAATTTTCTAACACAACTACGCAGCAGCAGGTCAAGCCTCGTTAGGCCTGTTTCAGCCCTACCTAGCCAAAGTCATGTGATTCATCTAAAAGCACTATATAGTGGACACACATGAGAAATCCACTGAGTTACATTTTTTTGTATAGGCCTACTAGTATATCCTGACGATTCATATGAGCCAGCAAGCCAGAATTTTCTGTATTCACTAGTATGTAAACAAGTGCAAGGCCAATTCTATGAATTACTTCGAAACTGTGTTTTTTTTTTTTAAACTTGTGCATGACCACGATATGTGTTTAGATCCTACAGCAACAGGTAGACAATGCAGGGCAGGTATGAACCCAGGGTGTGGTCTGCTTGGGTAAATGCCCGTAGTCCTCCCCGAGGGCGCTGACTCCCAGCCAGACGACTCCCGTCTTTTTTCCCACTTGCGTAAGATGGCACCTCCCGCCTGCCCAACAATACCGCAACAAAAGGCGGGTCTTTGACCATCCATCCGCCCAGCAGGATTGTAATCAAGGGTACGACCTTGCGTCCTAAAGTACCGTCCAACCAAGGTACTTGGCAAAATACTGCCAACATTGAAAAAAGAGTAGTGCAAGGTCCTTGACACATGCAGGTTAGCAACTGTCGGCCTATAAATAGCCAAGCGGCTAGACGCCCTCATAGCAATCACCAGCCCGACCTTGCCTTCCAAGGTAACATAACTACAACCCCCCCCCCCCCACCTCCCACCCCAACTGCCAGACCAAAACGACAGTTCGCCAAACTGACATCACGACCTCAAGTCCTGGAGATATACGGTAGGGTTGGAAATACCTCGATCAGCTGGTATTTCCACCTGGTGTTTCCCTCACCTTGGTCTGCAGGACAAGTCAGACAAGGTTACATGTGAGGCTCTGCTTCCCGGCTTCCCACGCAACCAGACCCTCCTTATCATTCCACGTGCGTTATGTTTACTATCCCTCCCTCCTTCCCTCCCCGCCAGTGCATGCCCTTGGCTCATACATGTTGCACTGCCAAACGGATTTCTGTCAACTGTAACACAGAAATACTTATCCGACGATCAATACACGGAGAGGTCATTTTCAGCGGATGATGTCTCCCAGGTTGGCTAATTTCTGGTCGCATTTGGGGGGCTAAGAAGAGGTCATAAAGGGAGTGCGGAGCAATGTCCGATATAGCATTAAGGGGTGTCCCAAAAGTTGTTTCGAAGGTGGAAATGAAGAAGAGGCGATCCTTGGAGGATTGGGGGCCAAGAACGTGCATTGTTTCGCCAAAATGCGTGGTTCCGGATGTTGTGGAAATGAGTCAGGGTTGCGGGGTGGGAGAGTTGATTTCTGGTTCGTGGGCCTTTCCTGCATGAATATTGTACAGTATAATTACAGTCAAGGACTGATTTGGGAATGTGTCTGGCATGCCATAATGAAAATGTGTCTGGCATTCCACAAGGTGTCTACGACGACGGAAGCGCGAATCATTCTGATATGCCCTTGCAAGGAAAGGGACTTGGGCCAAATAACTTTAGAGGCTGGTTTCGACATTTGCACAACTTACAACAAAGGGGGTTTTACACAAAAAAATTGCAGCAAAAAATGGTAATGTTTATGCATTAACCAGTAAAATTGCAATAGACGCAATTCCATTCCACTTTTTTTTCATAATATTGGGCTCTGAAGGTCATAAAACGTGCAACACGCTATATACTGCTAAGGGTAACGTATTAACAAGCAAATTCTCCGCATATTCATGAAGTACGCCAATTTTTTATATGTCCTAGATGGTCCGGGATTTGCCCCCAAAAATGAGAACACATACATATGCATCGGAATCTCCTGAATAATTTGTCAGACCCGACACCTAATTTTCTCAATTTCGTAATTATCAACACCATGCAAACACCACCGAAATCTCTCCCCCTCCCCCCCCCATACCATCGAAAATGGAATTCATCTCCTATACTCACCTGAAATTGCTCCTACCTGTATAGCCCACCACAAATTAATCTCCCAACTTCCGACAATGATAAACCCCCCTCCCCCCACAATATATTTCCAACTCCCAGACTCCGGACCAGACAAAACAATTTCCCGCCAGCTCTCTCTGGCAGCACGTGCGCCCCGTGGAGGACCAACTGTCTGCTTAGGCATTCACAGCGTGTTAACTCGACCCCGCCACGTAATGCTCCCCATCCACCCATCCCACCCACCCAAACCCAGGCACATTTTTATCCCGGTCCCCAATCTCCCTCCCACCACTCACCCAGCCTGCTACATGTAAATAAATAAGCCGCGTCCCTGCCCACACCCACGCTCACCCGCCATGACCCCACACACTGGGATGGATGCCGCCAGGATCAGCCCAGCCACGTGTGGATCTAACCTCCAAACCTCGTTTTTACCTGACCCATACACTCATATGGGTGCCATCTTTGCATACTAAAAATTTGGACAATTATTTCATGAAAAATTTGGACAATTATTTCCTACAAAAATTTGGTCAATTATTTCATACATTTGGTCAGGTACATATATGGAGGGACAAAAATGTTTCAGTGTCCAATCGAATGGAGTGAATAGCAGTTAGGGCAGATGGATGGGAGTTAAAAGTGTTGAATGATTAGTGGGTCCCGTTTGTCCCATGCAGGGGTTTCCCTAGAGTGCCTCTAGAGGCGCACATTACCCTAAGCTCACTCCAGAGGACGGGGCTTTTTGCACCACTATTCTCGCAAATTGCTCGTTTGCTCCCAATTTATTTCATTGCAGCTCATAATGATGCGTTATTTAGAGGGCCCAGCCTCGTCCTACACTAGCAGTGGTCAGCTGACGATGGCTCTATGCCTGTCACGTTTGTTTATTTATTTACCTATTTTTCTGCTCCATTGATGACATTGTCTCGGGAAAGATCGGATTGGGGTTGGTATGTGTTAATTACTTTTCAGTCATTTTTTTCAAACTTTCGTTGTCATATTATTTTCTCCAGCATGTTGACAAGGTACGGTTGTAAAAACCAGGCTGTACCACTGTTATAGAATCAGAACCACTCCCTCTGGAACACACTGGAATATACTTCCCGAAGCCTGTAGGTTTCAGCATGGATGAACCCGATTGTCCTCAGGGGAACTGGTGGGGGGGAAAAAAATCCCCCACGTTCATTTTTTTGTGTGATCCTGCATTATTACACTCCGCATATGCGTGTGCAGACTGGTAGGTATCTACCGTAGGTCTGGGGCGGGGAAAAAAGGAAGGATTGATTAAGTTCATTAGCCTACTGCGTGAATGCATTTCATGACCCTGATATATACACCCGGAAGTAATGACTACGCCAACCTAATTGGCCCCCGTAAGCATACTCAAACAGACTACATAATTTATGCACATCATAGCACCAATCTCAACCGGTTCTATGGATAGAAACTTGCAACACACTAGGTACAATTTGGTCATATGACCCCAGCAAATGTGTCTGAAAACGGTTGTCCACGGGGAATCCCCCAGTGAGTACACGTGGCCCCGTTGTCCCTTGTGTCGCACGTCCCCATATGAGAGTGAAATGAATCAAGTTTTAGGGGCGTCCCAGAGAGCTAGGGGGATACAAGAACAAGGCAAAGGAATAAAGACGCGGTTATGGCAGCAGGGGCAATTCTGACAAACGAGAGGGAATCCGGGCAAGGAAGACCGCCTCCTTGCTAACCCCCCCCCCCCTTCCCTTTCCACTATTCCTCCCCAAGGCAGCACGGACTTGAAGCAGTACAAGGACCACCAGATGTATAAAAAAGCGTCTGGGATGGAGGGAAAAAGAATGAGAAACGGAGCCATGGGAAGCAGACAAGGATTCGTGCAGTAGCAGACTCAATTTTTTTTGTGGTCTGATGGTAAAACCCGTGTAATTTCTGGCCAAACCCATCCGATTGACTCCATCTCCAAGACTGAATCCCCTCCTAAATCAATACTAAAACTGGGTGCAGGTAAGCACTTTAGGCTCTGTTTGGGGCCGTGGGGCCATCTTTTTGGGCCGCTGCAAAACCGGGACCCACAGCTTTTATCTTCCATGTCTTTCTCAAAATCTCCAGAACAGGTTCGGAGTCTTCTTTTTTTTTAATTCGCTCATTTTCTATTTGCAAGTGGGTCCAACGCCCTTCCTTTTCCTTGGCCCAGTCATTGTACTCGATCAGCTACGAGGAATACGAGATAAGGCCAGAATAAGGGGGAGGGGAGGGGGGGGGGCACCTTGCCCATTTATTTGTCCAACCTGTTACTTTTCCCACATGCCCCCATGTGGAACATCCACCACATGGGGAATTTTTTTAAACCTTACAGTTGGGACTTCCACTTTCGCTTTCAGGTAATTCCAGGACAGAGAGGTCTAATAAAACTCAAGATGTCACCCTACATATTCTAATTTTTATGAAAATTGGTACACGAGTTTACATCGACATCAGTAGTATGTAGAAATATTTTCAAATAGCAGAGGCCAATAGGTTAGAAGAAATAAAAGGAAGTACAATAGGGCACATGTTACAATTTATTGGCGTGTATCTCTGGAACTAGACATGATATGAAAATGACCAATATGTCATTTTATTTTTAACAATATGTGGAATCTACCATATACCTGGATTGATTTTAGTAGAGTCAACTACGCACAGAAATTGCGAGGTTAGTGACATAACCACTTACTTTTTGAGTATGGCCAGTAGGAGAAATCTGAAAAAATATCCACGTGCACCTATACTCAATTCCTTTCACATAAAAAAAAAAACATTCCGAGTGGAACAATGTTTTGTTTACTAGAAAATAATTCTGAAACATAACCCCGGCCTTCCCCCTGCTCACATCTCCTGTAAGGCCGCAAAATTCTTTCAGGCTATACTAACATGCTTTGACATTTTCAGACAATGCTATGATCTCACACAGTTGACCTATCATATTAAGAAGCAGTAAGAATACAAAACAAATTGTTGAAAAGAAAACAATACACGGACTATGGTAAGGAAAGAATCCCTTCTATAGAATTTATTTTGTTCTCTGTATGAATAATTTTTCGTGGAAGTTGTTCCCTATAATATTTGAAAAAAGTGAAACTATTTTTTTCCCCAATATTTGTCCCCTGAGATGTGAAAATGTGACATTCAAACATGTGAAAACAGCAGTTTAAAAAATGTAGTGTAAAAAATAGATTGCGCACCAAATGACTGATAGTAACATGACACTTACAGTGCAATTTCCTTGTCATAGTCTGTATATTGTTTCTTAATATTTCCTGGTCAACAGTGTGTGTCAGCATGTGGCATTTCCTGAAAATATCTATAGCCTGCAAGATCTTTGCTGTCCTGCAGGGGACGGAATCGGGGGAAGGGAAAGATGGGTCCGGGCCGGGTGGAGTTACGTTTCAGAATTACTTTCGAGTACACAAAAGATCTTTCCATTGGGGCACTTCTTTTTCTGAAATGCACTGGATATAATTATGTTCACTTGGACATTTTTTTTTCTTTCTTTCTCCCACCGGTCATATATCGAAAGGTAAAAGGTCATGTCACTATAACTTCCCAATTTCTGTGAGAACTTTGCGCTACTAAAATCAATCAAGATACGTGGTATATTATACACAATGTTGCGAATAGAATGACATATTGGTCATTTTCATAGCATGTCTCGTTCCGGAGGTATACGCCAAAATGTTGTAACATACGTCTATTGTATTTCATTTTATTTCTTCTGCTCTATTGGCCTGTGATACTTGAAAATATCCCTACGTATTACTGGTGTGAGTTTAAACACGTGTGCTAAATTTTGTAAAAATTGGAACATGTCAATCTGGCCAGATCAGTCATGCAGTCCCTTGTAGATACAAACCACCTGTCAACCATGTGAGGAATGTTTTTCTTCTATAATCTCGAATGAAATTAAAATGCAAAACATGCAACGTTTCCACGGTCCACTGTCTTAATTCATTTTTTCCCGTGTCCCGCCCTGTCTGGGCCTTTACTAATTCCAGACTCATCTGGGCGCCCGGATTAATGACAAGTTTGCATACCATGTTATACGCCAGTGCCATTCACTGCCAACATATTGTCGGTCTGTGTCCCCCAGACGCCCACACGCATACTCGAAGGTCGGCCGTAACAATAAAAAAAAGGTCGGGGGGACACCCGAGCGCAGGAGACACAACGGGGCATTACGTTATTGTTTTCCGTCTCCATGCTGTCTATCTCCATACGTTCCATTTGAAAAAAAAAGTCATATTGCCTTGACGACCGTCCTTCGCATCATCTGTTCGTCACATCACTCTTTTCTACATGTGTTACTTGTATACATACCGATTCATATCAAAACGAGTCCCCCTGCAATGCACCAAAACTTATACACAGGAGGCCAAATTTTCCTTAAAGGCTGTAACTTAAATCGGGCGGATAGTACGATAGTCATCGAGTGAATGTGAAGAAAAAAGTCTCGTATCAATTTGGAAGTGGCATAATGCCAGGTTATGCTGGCAACTGCCATACAAAACCCCCCGAAAAAAGCAAACAGTTTCGCTTTGCACAGGTTACACGATTTTGAACCCGGATATCGTACCCGAATCACAGCACTATAAATAATCCTGCCTTTTGCCTTCTCCAAGTGTGAATCCTATCTAGGCCTCATTAGGCGTCTGGCCTACTTCCGACGGAATTTGCGACAGGAGAGGGCACCCCCATACAACATTCAAGCCAAAATGTCCGCTTCCAACCAGCCTGCCTCTAGCGGCCAGGAGAATCATGAATGAAAATCATGTAATAATCATCAGAAAGTTGGCTCAAGAATCGCTGGTGCTAGAGGGGGGAAACTCTAGATAAATCCTGGCTGCTAGATGGCCCATTAGACTCTCCACACTTCATAGCAACTTCCTCCATCAATCGAGTCTCCAACCAACCGTCTATGAAGTGGATAGTACAGAATAGTTTTTTTTAGCTCCGGGAAGTTAGCTGGGCACTATCAATCTGGGGTGTTCGATATCAGGCAGGCAGCAGCTGAATCATCCCCGTTATAGCAAGACGCATGAAGGTCGTTTCATTCCGACAATGTATAACCGCTGTCTAGTGAGGTGATACTTGCTAGGGTCGATGGCCCTAAAAATTTCGCACTTTAGCCACCTGTAACCGCTATCAAGTCGACTATATCTCTGAAGTATATTTATACCCCTACACATGATATACAAAGTACACTTGCACTTTTTGGGGCCAGTTCGCCGTTGGGGAAAGTGATCCGGGCAGTTCCGGTATACCACCTTACTGTCCTCCCC
>KZ538814.1:105385-137063 GCA_000934665.2 Catajapyx aquilonaris | reverse complement strand
CCCCCCCCCCCCCCCTAAAATGCCATTTGGCAACACGGCCCCCTTTTTGGTCCTCTCCCTTCAGCACTCTCTCCCTTGCCTCTCTCCGCCATTTATATTCAAATGAAGCAACAGTGTGAGAACGACTAATTCGAGGTGATTGGTGTTCTCAAGATAAAGAATGGAAAAAGCTGCTTAGGCGCGCACACCTGGGCCTATTTGCATATGGCTACTATTTCCCACGGAAACTTTTTCGAGAGAGCCCCAACTGACCCTGGGTCTTGGCCCATGACTTTGCGCTGGTCAAAAATATTGGAACTGAAAATATTGGCGAACCTGCGCTTGTCAAGGCCAACTTTCACTTTCCTCCCCATCAGCAGGGCGTTTTATTTTTATACGGAATCTAGCGGGCGTTTTGGCACGAGGTGCTCTGGACGACCTTCACAGTTGCCAATCTGTGCCGTTGGTGCGGTACATAACGCACCATGTACGTACGCCACCTATGCGTACCCCTTCCGGGCCTGCATTGATTTGCAAATTGAGTCTAGGGGGAGGGGAGGAGGGGGTTGTTGTTCTCCGTGACAAGCTTGACCTTCGCCAATATCAGCACACGGGGGAGGTTACGACTTCCTTGTCGGTGGCCACGTGCAATCAGATCCTTGTCTTGCCACTGTTGCACCCTAACCCTAAAAAAGACACTTTGTATATTCCCACGTTTTGGTACTACGCAAGGACACTCGAAGGTTACCAACTGATACAGGTCTCCCAACATCGGGCTCATTATCACCTTGCCCCACTGCCCCACAACCTCCCGTCTGCATTACATAAGGCTATTTTGCTCAAATGTGTAGCAGGTCCCTATCAGGAGCCGCGATTGTTACATCAACAAAACCCCGCGCCTAATACATGCCCATAAGCAGCTTTTTAGGCAAAGATCGATCCTGATGTTGGCAGTACGCGCACTGCCAGCAATAAAGGGAGATGAGCTTACTCGAAATCCTTCAATCACGAATAATGGCCAGCTGGGGAAAGTAAGCTGCTGGGGAGAGAGAGGGCCAAGATGGCCACCTACACTTCAAAAAAGGATACAAACTTGCTTGCTGGCAGCGATGGTCCGGCGTGTCCCGGGGAAAGTTAGCAAGTTGTACAGTTCTCCCGTAATGATGTAGTTCTCAACTATACAACCTACTACCTCACACTGGGATCACGCATAGTCCACGTCGTGGCTCCTCTTCTATCGGTCTAGCTGCAGGCTCGTGCAAGGGCAACCTAGACCCATAGAATCGAGCTTGTGGGCAACAGGCCGGAAAACACAAGTTCGGATCTACGGGTTTAGGTGGCACCGCATATTTCTTCTTCTCAAACACCAGTAGCCGAAACACACCCACTTGCCCTTCAAACCAGGTTGGAGGCGTGGGGATGGCGGCTTGGGAGGGGCAATCATTTCAAAGAAGAAAAAAAAATAGGCCAGCATTCTAGTAGCTGTTTTGCAACACACCTATGTGAAATATTTTGCGACTGACCTTCCGCAAGTCGTTGAACCAGGATTGGCTGGTACTCGTAAGCTCGGCTACCGTTTTCAATCGTGCTGGATCAACTGAAGGTCAGGATTCATTACTAGCTCCTTTTTTGTTTAGTCAGGTGACTATTTACCTGCCTAGGTTTTTTTAAAACATTAGGCTACATGGGATGGTCCATCGCAGACTGAGACCGCGGGGGTGTGGAGGGTGGTGTTTCCACTTGGACGCACCATCCCAGAGACCTGGCAGATCATCCACCCCTATTATAATCCACAAGGCCACCTGCTGTTCATCTGGGAAATCCGGTACACTCTCTAACACACACACAGGACGTAACTCCAGACATAACAGGACGCCCTTTAGGGTGTCTGGCTTACACAAAGCAGGACTTTGATTACTTTGCACTACGGGTCTGGAAACCTGTGAACAACTTCTCACTAGGGAGAACATCGCCCAACTTGTGATTGCTTTTGCACTCAATAGTCCGGGATTAGAAAACCGGGTGGCAATCCCTGTAATCCGAAAATGAATCATTGTCAGGGGTAACTAGCAGACCTCAAAATTAACAATTAAGCCCTACGTATGTTTTAGTGTCCGTGACTAATATCAGCGCTATCAGAAGAACTGTACGTATCACAGACACCCTCATGGTGGCAAAAAAAAAAAAAAATCTTGCATAAAAAAGGAGGGACCCACAAAGCAAGTCGAGTGGAAACCAGGCATAAAAAAGATGCTTTATCGAATAGAAAGTCACACGAGTGGGAGAAACATTATCATGATGATGATGATGACTGGTTCCATTTGCCTCTACAACTGGGAAGCGTCCAATGTTTTCTAGTGGGTTTCGTCCTAATTTTTTGTCCGTCGGGGGATGGGATCTTTTAACATTCTGGCCCCTGCTGCGTTAAGGGCAGCCTTTCAAGTAGGAAACTGGCTCACGAAATATTGTGACCACGCATGCAAAAGTGTCGTCTTCTTGGTATCATTTGTTCCTTTTTAGTGCTCACAAGGTGACAACATACTATTACTTGCCCTTAGCTGCTTTCCAGCTGTCCTATTTTTTGTGTGCTACTGTGACTGAATATAAGTCCCCGGCTTGAAAATAATCGCTAAAAACTGCTCTTTGATATACCTAGTGTATTTTTTTAAACAAAAAAAAAATGTCTGGCAAGTCGCCTGCCTCAGAGGGCTTTACAAAAGCCTCTCGTCAGTCTCGTGTAGGCCATGGGCCGGACAAAGCAGATGGTAAACCTCCATAACAACGGCCTACCCAACAAGAAGCATGGCATAGGGGAGGTTTAGTAAAATACAGAAAAAAATGGCAGGGTAACCCACTCCTTTCAAGCCAGTTCTAGGGGGGTCCCCCATCAGGGTGAACCTCCCCAAAAAAATTCTTTTGATATATTTTTTTTGCAATGCCACGTGTACGGCACCCTTATTTTTTTTTGGACATACTTGACCAATTAGGTGACTCCAGTCCTAAAAGGACCAACTGGTGGAAAAGGGCGTGGAAAACCCGTCTCCCAATGGCACTACTAGAATGGGCCACTAATAGCCTGTAAACTGGTCAATAGCGGGGGTGGGTCAGCGGTCAGAAATTTTGGGGTGGACCTAGGACCAGCCCCCCTCCTACAAAAACGGTCCAATAGATTTTGGGTCCGAAAAACCTGTTGCCAGAATCCTCTGTTTTGAATGACCTTCTGCCATAAGCAGGATCCACTGGCCAAAAACGAGGACCAGACTAGGGTGGCCAGGGTGGGGTGGAGGGGTTCAGCCAAGCGTTTCAACGGAGCCGCTTTTAATGGCCCAACGGACTAGGGAGCCTCACAAA
Organism: Catajapyx aquilonaris; assembly: GCA_000934665.2. Classification (NCBI taxonomy): domain Eukaryota; kingdom Metazoa; phylum Arthropoda; class Diplura; order Dicellurata; family Japygidae; genus Catajapyx; species Catajapyx aquilonaris. The sequence continues at coordinate 133,733 of KZ538814.1, read as the reverse complement.
AACGCCCAGAAAAAAATCGATCTGGCTTCCATTGAAAGATTTGTTCTTCTGTTTGTTTACAACAGGAGGACATGGGGAAGAGTTAGTGTTGTGCATCTGGCCAATGAACTTGTCGCAGGCCTTCACTGCCAATCACCATTAATTGCGTACAATATTGACTGTTGGCAACGCCTAAGGTCGTCTAGGCCTCCCCAACAGGAAACATACTGACTCTACTATACAGTTGAATAGCTTTGTTTACAAGACTGCAGTGTCTTCCCCTATCAGCCCTTCCAGACGCTATACCCAAGAGGGAAACAGGTGCATTTTTCTAGGTCATACAGGTGCCCTCTCTCTTCCAAATGTATCTGCAGGAAAAGGGTGTGACCCATGTCACTGCTAACACGCACTAGACAGCTTGAATAAATGCATGATAAGTACAATCCGACATTTTTTTAAGCCTGCTTTCAACCTCAGTTTACCACTCAGTCTTGGAAATGTCTGGAAATTTTGCACTTCCTCTCTTCGGAAAAAAAAATCCGCCTGGTTTGCAAATCTCAAGGTCTACAACATTTTAAAAATAGCGCTCGGAAGTGTCGATAACGGTGGAGGGTCGGTATTTTTCACCACGTTTTAATCGCTCTGAGGAAGTTCCATGTGGCAATATCGTACGTGAATCGGAACGTACCCATTTAAAAAAAGCTCAGCTTCAACTTTAATTACAGCCCGCCAATGTAGGTCATGTTGTGCTTTTTTTTACACATCAGTGTAGCAAATCGATTCGCAATGAGAGACACATGCTCACATTGCATGCTAATGACTGGCTTTAAAAAATCGCATTTTTTTGGGCACATGGCAGCAACAAGTAACATACACTATCTGACCTGGTGACATTCTTATGTATTTCCAAGCATGAGACTGCGGCTGGTTCTCCTCCGCCGGCGCCCGAGTATTGAACCCTCCCCGTCAACAGAAGCAAGGCCTAATGTCGCTTTTTTATGGCTGGCTCGACGAGCCACGGCTGCCTTTTTTATATATATACCAACATAGAGGTCCCCCCTCCCCCCTCTTCCATTTTAATCCTTAGGTCGCCTTCCCCAAGACAGTCAATATGGAAGAAATTGCGATTTTGTCACCCCCCCTATCTAAAATAGCATCACCTTGAACTACATTTTGCCATAAGATAAGTCATCCAGGAGGTCACAACGACTGCATTTTTAAATATATATTAGTCCCATATTTTATTCCCAGCGTCAGAAATAGCAGAATTTGGAGTAAACATGGGTCAAAAAAAAAAACTGGGTGATTGCGACCAGGAATGGAGATAATAGGACCAAATGTGAATTTATAGGACGTGGCATTTAAGTGATAACTTTGTTCATTAAGTGGAGGTCGTCAGATTTATGTGGGCTTATTTGTATATTTATTTCATGGCCGACATGCTGTTAAGCGACTTATAAAATGGGTTTCACTCTTCCCCATAAACATTCCGGGGGTGCGTGCTCAAGTTTTTCCGATAATCACTTTCTTGGCGGCAAAATTGCGCAATATTTAAAATGTGGTCCCCCCCCCCCTTCGTTTATTACCGCTACACGGCATTTTTTGCGATATTTTTTTTTTTTCATAATCTAAAATTAAGCTATCCTATATATGTGACCCCCGTTGACCGATAGGGGTTCGAAGGACGATAAAAGTGACACCTTTCCAAACTGGGGCACAAAGGCAAAACCAAAATATAACTAGGGAGGTCATGGTACGATTCCATGACCTCGCAGCATCAGCTGAAGCTTAATCTTATCTCCTGACCATTTTTTCCCTCCGCTTCTCCGCCCACAAGGCCTACATATAGCACACTTATGTCATCAACCGTGACATTTCGCTTGACAACAGATTTTTTTTTAGGCCTGTCGTTTCTTTTCTATTCTTACGCGTTACATAACAGGATAAGATACGTAAATGAACTCGTTACAGCTGTAATATCCTGCTGTTGATGTATGTTACTTGCCTGTCAACTTCCAGATGAGATACTATAGAACTGGTAGGCGCCGAAATGGTGCCTATATTGATAGTTCCTGATTTTTTAATAGCCGGCAGCAGATAAAATGCACTGACCTTTGAAGAGCCCTACAAGTGTGAGGTCATCGGGGGATTCCTCTAAACTGGTCGGCGATGCGTAGCAAGTGGACTTCTCCGTCCATCCTTTCTTATACCCTCCTATAATAATGCTGGCCAGATAACGTATCTTCCTCACGAAGAGAAAGGGTCAATCGGAACATCAGTTTAAATTTTACCTGATGTCAAGTCTTGCAAAACGACCCCTCCCAACTTTTGTCCCGCCACTACTTTTCTCCATTTCTTAAGAATGATTATTACTTCCCCTCAGTCGGATGAAGGAGATATAAAAGGCCATGGTTGGGGGATCTACACGAGAAATCCATTACCAGAGATGGGGGTGAAGAGGTGGGGGTGGGAACGGTTGGGGAAGATGCAGCGGCAAATAGACACGTACTACGAGCCCACCCCTCTGGTTCTATATAACTGGATGCATACATGAATCTAAGTGTGTTCCTGTTCACAGTGTCAGGCGGGATGGAACGTGCAAGGAGGATGGGTCCAAACAGGTCGAAAATTTAGGGGTACGAAATGGCGAGTGGTGGTTTGCAGATATTCGCAAAATACTCGGCGAATCTCGATATAATATCGGTAACAATTTTATTTTATATTTAAGCTCAGACTGTGTGTAATAATTGTGAAAAATTTGATTTTCATAGATGTTGCCATGGTGTTAATGTCATATCCTACCGGAATGGCCAGTCTCAGAATGCTAATCTTAACAATTGTCGTTGACTGTGCGGTAGCTGGAATGCTCATCGATATTTATACGTCATGACCTCGCCATTTTGAGCCACTACATTTCCGACCTTTTGTGTCTGGTAAGGCCTGCCAGCCAGACGACCATTTACGGAAGTTTATTACACCCTGACAGGGTGATATGGTGAATCCATGCAAATGGGTATGTTTCAGGCTACATGTTGCAGTTACAAGAAATGCATTTCAATTTCTGGTTCATGCGGTTGTACTATCAAAAATTTGTTGTAAGATAATTTGGAGCATTGCATATTTGTTAACGTTTGAGAATTTATGTATACGGGCCTATGGTAATTTTATATCGCTTTCAAATATCATGCAGTAGATTAGTTCGCTCTAATGGTAATTTCTTGTGACCCCGTCAAAAATTGATTTTTCATGGATTGGATTAATACTTACTACATAAATAAGCTATTCTTACTCACACAATTCATATTAATAAATATCACGCTTTAAAATGGCCCAGATTTTTAAATACAAAGCTGTTCTGGGAGTTCTGCTAGGACCATTCGGTACCAGTGATGCCATGTGTTTTATTTTACAATACATATAACTGTACAGACCTTCAATGTGGTAGAACGTAAACTATATAGGCCTAGTGAAACACATGAGACATGTCACTCTTAATAAATCCTAACAGCTGCAATTTTACCAAATTATCGGGATTTTTTTGACAGTACCAGGTGCCGGAAACGTGGGTTATATTAGTTTGTTGTCCATCGCATTACTGAATTCGTTGCTTTAATTGTATGAATTCCAAGCATTATTAGAGGGAATCACTGAATCACTATACACACAGGGTGTTTGAAGAAGTCATTAATATAAACTATGCATAAACTGCTGCCAAAGTCCCGCATCAGTTAAAACGCATCAAGGTCGACAATTTGCATCTAAAAAGTATTTGGTACCGTCATTATTCTGGGAAATAACGTAAATAATACTGTACTACTCGTACAGCGACAAATATTCCGGACATCGCTGTATTCCCTGGCGCATTCACTGGACTACTGGCTTCTGATAATCCATAGGAAAACCTGAGAAAGCCAAAAGAAACGCACCTCATGTTTTGACACGCAAATAATGGGTTCAGTAAGTGGCAAAACAATCTTAACGCCGGTAATTACTACTGTGCAAAAAAGCATATATCACACACAACGTAGTATTCATAGGAAATATTCACCCATATTTTAATAACTTAAAATCTGAATATAAAATTGGCATTTCTTAGCAGTATGGTGATATTATGTCCTATGGACCAGAATAATTCGTAATCATTGGTGCAATAATACCTTTTATGCATTTTAAACAGGATGCAATGGGACCTGAACAGCAACTGCATTTATTTGGACGCATCTAGTAGAAACACCCTGTATGTGAGGGTACACTCATTTATAAGACTCACCGGTTACATGCTACCACTCCCGGGATCGCAGGTTATCGGCCTTTCCAACCGTCTTTCTCCAACCGTGCACTGCAAAAGAGAAACGACCAAGGTCACTCTCGGGACAATTATGCACAATAAATGCAGGGCAGCAAACACCTGGGCTGCATTGCGCTTAGGCTCAGGCCATTCAAATAATAAAAAAACCAAAATAATAAATCACTACATCAGAATAGCCTATAGTGTGATTGCAGTTTCGTAGAAATTGTACTGCGGGGAAAAAAATTGCTTTCTTCAAGTTTCAGTCTCGCATCGTGAATACAATGTCGTCTTGTCAAAAGAATGAGAATATATCATTAGCAAGCAGGATTATGGATGTTGCCATTTATAATATTGAATTTAATTTTGAAAAATGTGTCATGCCCCACAATATGGCAATTACGACAACAGACATACTTTTCAAAATATTAAAAGGCGTACAATTGATTCAATCCAATAATAGCTACATACTTCAGTAATGAACAAGTAATGGTGTAAAATGTAGTGCACTTTCGCTCATTTTTCTTTTATAAAATTGACCTCAGCCTTGGTCCAGATGAGTGGGGGGTTCGTTACATAAATCATGAATAGAGCCATGTTCTACATTTTGCATAGTCATTTCAGATTCAATAGCTGAACACCTGCAATAATGAATGGAGTGCAATTGGTCGTAACTATTGTAATTTTGTTGCCGCTATTTTACTGGACAAGTTTTAGAAATGTAGGGCTATATTTATCAATCTCATAATAAGAGTCGTGGTCTTCAGTGTTACAAACCTTCAGCCCCAAGCTTTTTAATCCGCTTAAAAACGAGCTTCCTTTTTACTCATTGTGCCTTTCAGAAGCTTCTTTACCCAACTGATATAATGTCACAGGATATTTTTTTCCAGCGTAAATAATGCTTAAAATGACAATACGACAGAACGTCGCCTTTATGCAAAGATTCGAACAAGAGCATAAGCAACAAATTTCAAAATCATTTCCTCCATAAGGGCCATGTTGGATTGGCCTAAGCCCCCGAGTCGTAAGCAGCTTCTGAACAGAATCGCCTTAAAAAATAAATATCTACATTCAAGAAGCTCTGGAACGCCCTTTAATTAACTTACGTAACAGTTTACATAGCAACAGGGAAATCCGAATAAAACGTCCTTCACCAAATCTCTGCTCCACATCAAAATTCATTACTTTTACAACAAAAAAAAATTCAAGGGTACCCACCGTTTCACAGTATATTCCTAAATAGACAAAATAATGTGCAAAATGAGACGCGTGGGTTTCCGGAATTTTTCAGGTGGGCCCCCAGACTTTCAGGTAAGCCTATAAACTGCTATCTGGGAACCACTTTAAAGTGGTCTACACATTAGAGGCCTGCTGCAAGGTTATCATGGAGGCGAGTTGTATGTGGGTGTAAGTCCTGTAGAATTACACTTCTAATAGGTTTCCGTGGAATGCGGTCAGTATCCAATACGAGGAAAGTTATTATTCCGCATGATGCCTGCATATTACAGGGTGTTCCAATAAGGAAAATGCAGCCAAATCGTGCATGGTGTAACACTGCAACTCTGTCACTTTTGGATGGTTCACCTTGTATTTTCGAGGCACGGAGAGTATAGGAAGTTTAGCATACTGATATTCCTGAATAAATTTCCGAGATTACTGTAAATGTGAAATAGCACAAATCAAGGCGACACTTTGCAGCCAAAGTGCCAATTTCCGTCAACGAATATTTGAGTACCGTATATCAAAAGCCTCGCTTCGACTGTGCAACACTGCTTTTCGACCTTCATCGTCACTTTGGTGCCGCAGTTACAGACACCAAAGTGACAAAATGTGTCTACTTTTTCGCCCTTTTCAGTACATGCCGTAAATGTATTTTCTGCTCTTGCATGACGAGCACTTTGTAAATGTCTGTTAACAATTGAGGGGTGTGGTGGAAAAAGGTGATAATAACCCTCATTATTGTGATTTTTGACCTAAACACCTAGAAACTATGTAAAAGACACGACAAACAGTTTGGTACACTCCAAGTTCACGTATCATGCACGATATGGCCACACGGACTAGATCAAAACCCGCATTCTCTATGATTTGTTAATATAATGCAAACTTAAATCCGCTCTACTGAAATATTACACTTTTGTGGGTTATCACCTTTTTCTACCACACCCCTCAATTGGTGCTTGGCCATTTTTCATCCATACATTTTCGACTAATTTGGCGTCAAGGAATCCCTGTCTGCTGGACGAAATCTAGTCTTGATAATAAATTGTAAATGTTAGTAGGCCTACTTGAAAAAGCATTCATCAAGTGCTGAACAACCAAAATAGCGCAGTTGCTGAGAGTCCCATAACAGTTGGGCAAAGTCACATCAGAAAAAAAACCTGGATCGAAGCATGCTGGAGGAAAAACATGAACTATTTAATTTTCTCAATTTATGGCAATCTAATATATTGACAACCTACGTTTTAAATATACGTTTCTCGGAAATACCGCCCAGTGGTTCTGTTTTTGAAAAATAATTTTACGTGTAACGTCCACAGGCAATAATATGCTATTATAGAAGCAGCTATGCCATATTAGAAGGATCTACCTTGTTGAAAAGTCAAGTCACAAATGTGTCAGAACACCCAAGCAGAACTGAATATGACACCCCGCCTTTAACAGTCACCACGTGTTCAAAATTCTGAACTCGATTCACCATGCGAGTAAAAGATTGGCACACTGGACCGTACATTACCAACTTAACTACCCCTCCGGATACCACAAAATTATAGGTTACAGTAGAATCGTAGCTATCCAACCATAGCAGTTTAGGGCGATGTATAAATAATAAAGAACCTAAACGCAACCCCTCAATTTTTCAGCTATTGCACGAAATTGAACATTTCGTGCAAATAATTTGTTTAGCCATAGCTATATATATGGCAATGAATGTAGGCTACCTTCCCTAAAGCCGCACATTTTTCAATTTAAGACCCAATTATAAAATGAATAATTAAAATGCCATATCACGTTGGATATAGGTGGCTACGAAATTTAAAAAAAAAACACACAATAAAAAATTTCGCCCAGCATGCTGCCTATACAGTGGATTTGCTCAGTAGAGAATTCGCCAAATTCCCAATACGAACGCCCAAAAAATGGACCCTTTTTTCCAGAACGACTGGCCTCTCCAAAAGCTACTTTTGGCCATCCATCATCTGTTTTCCCACTAGCCAGAGAGGGTGGGAAAAAAAAGTTTTTTTTGAACCCCTTTCCCCCAGTACCCTCCAAAAAAGTAGCTTTTTTCCCCAGTTGAAGTGCTACAGAATTTTTAACCTGCCAGGTCTCCCAACCTGTAATCACCTTTTTCCTGTTGATGGTGGAAAAGCGCAGACCACGAGAGTAGGGTGGTAAAAAAAAAGCCCTCTATATGGAGGGTCGTCTCTGATTTTTGTTAATCCGTGGGAACTGCAAGTGACTGAGTTTTTGAACCTTTTCTTTTGTGTTGTTAACGGATTTCTGACCTACTGTGACTCGTACCTTTGATTTTTTTCGAGTGTCACCTTCTCTGTGGCAATGAACATGGCTACAAGTGCAGAAATGTATTAAAACCACCGACACAACTTGTTTCAAATAATTGCACATTGTTTCATACAAGTTATAGGAAGTTGTTACAAATTCCCATGAGAAAACTAACGTTCATATTTTGCCCAATTTGTAAAATAATGCGATTCATTGATCATTTGTGCTGGACAAAATTACTTTTTTTACCGAAACAGGAAGGTAAACATTAGTTAGCATTATTATAATAAGTCTATTTGATTGAAAATTGTGGATAAACTATCTTGGTCCGAGAATATTTTGAAAATATTCATTTTTTTGCACTTATCCCATTTTTCCATAAGCCGAATTTAATAATTATTCTTTTTTAGGGTTTCATATTACAAAGCAGACTTGACCAAATGTCACTTTCATCGCTGATGTAACAATAACTTCCGTAGTCTACCATCGCACGTGAAGGTCGAAGGGCTAACCATCAGGCTGCTGACGTACCACCAGGCTTTTAGCAAAGTCTGATTTCAAGGATAGTGCTAAGGTAAGCTTGTAGAAGGTGAAAACTCAGGCAAACTGTCAATTTAGCAAAGTACAAAATTGAAGGATCCACTTTCATCTCAATTTTGAATTATGGGTAGGCTACTTTTCGTATTATTGTGATGGCCTGTGCACACTACTTTCTAATACAATGAAAATGTGAATAAAGTAACATGGCTTTACACAAGTTAATATGAACCCCCTTGAAGTATGCAGTAAATGTAAAATTTTGATTTTACTCCAAAGGACAGGCTGCAGTATTATATCAGTGACAATGAAATCGATGGAGTGAAAGACACACGTGAAGAGTTGCTCGGTGGAGGGTGAATTGGTAAATGACGTAATGTATTCAAAATGCACTTCACATTGTAAAACAAGTTTGTTGCTCATGCACCTTGTAGTCCTATTTCGCCGTAATAAGCAACTTCTGCTGATGAGAAATTAAAATTCATTCATGCAGAGTGAAATGTAGCTTTAATTCTTTCCAAGTTTGAACTTCGATGTATTAGCACGTAAAAGTATTGACCTGCTCATGCGTGTTACATGTGCACTTTTTATACGCACAATACAATTCGCCTGACTAGACGTGAATTTTTCAAGGTATAAACATTCGCCTAATTAAAACGTGCATGCTACTCATTCACATGATTCATTCATTTGGATTTGCTAATTTGCGGAGAAAAATTACAGTACATTAGGTTTGTACTTCATGTTGCTGCTGGAATACCGATAATGGCCTGTTTCTCTAGCCAGCTTCTATGGACACCCACACAAGTTATTTGCTTATACATGCTTGCAACTTGCCATCACGGGTAACCTCAAAATAGCACACCTATGCGTCATCAAATATCTTAATTCCAGTGTCTGTACCGCAACAGACACCTATATGAAGTTACGACGTGAAAAGTCAAGCATAATGCCCACACCAACTAAAATATCTCACATTCCATACTGTTCACACTCGACACGATATAGTGGGCATATCGACATAGGACAACAATATGTCAAGTCTGGACATGGCCTAAAGCAAGTGTGGAACAATCACAAATGTCCTCGCCAACGACGGTAACTGGCGACATCGACGATCATGCAGCGTTGCCATAGTGCCTTTGAATACTCTCGTGCAATCTACAGCGTGAATATTGGTTATCGTCACTCGTAGGACAGAATTTAGTGTCGCTGTACCTTTTTGTGGCCAGGCACCCTTTCCCGTTGACTCGACATTTGCCGTTGCGACGATATCGACACGTCCACCGCCCATCTTGGTTCATCTGGAGGCGACTCGAATCAAGTGTCCTCATATTGGACAAAGCAAACATGTGCGAATATGATGCGATGTATAGGCCTACTATGTGCCATCGACCATACATTGTTGCGGATCAATGGTTTTTCCTTTTGTATTCTGACACTACACTGTGTCACAACCTCTGCACCACATTGACAATTTTGCTATGTTGGAATGGTTGGTGGAGGTGGTGGAGGAATAGGCGTTGGAGTGCAAGAGTGACAGAGTGAAGTAGAGGTAGAAATTCAATGCAGTGACATTGGCACACCGAAGGAAAAGTCGTACTAATATTTGGCCGAGAGTACATTTTAGTGATTTGGTATCAATAATTTGACGATTTTACAAGTTCCAAAATAGTTATATCGCGCATAGCATATTTGGTAGTGTATATTGCCATGTTGATGTCAAGTTACACGTGACTTTAAGTTAAGTATGAATTAAATTTGATCTTGTTCTCACTTGTGAAGAGGTAAGGCAACTTTGGAGGCACACACTGCTATGAAAAGGAGGTGGATTATTTGGTAACTAGTAACAGATAATAAGTAGCTAAATCGACGACGATAACAACCACAGCATGAGGAAATGTTCCCAAGCCGGGAATCGAACCCGGGTCTCCTGGGTGAAAACCAGGTATCCTAGCCACTAGACCACTTGGGAGCAACTATTCCTAAAAGCTGTTATTTGTAGTATACTATAACCCAATAGCTACTGAGATTAGCTCGCATCACTATTCCATGGAAATCAGCTTCTCCGGCGGTCATTGTTGTGCCCGCGGCTAATCCATACGCCCATTAGACGGGACACTGGCGCTTAATAGGCCTACACCAAATTGGTTGTATTTCAACGGGAAGAATTTATATGCACAAACGAGGTAAATTATGAGCAAGCTAATTTCAGCAGCTATATGGAGTTGCAATATGCCGCAAATAACATCTGTTCTATTATCTCCTATTAGTTACCAAAAATGGCTCTCTTTTTCTATACCAGTGTATACATCCAATATTGCCTCGACATCAACACTGTGCAGCTTTAACTAGCCCTAGAGTAGGCACGTGCCCTAACATGCGATTTAAAACATGAGGGCCGTCATAAACTAGTAGACCTGTATTGATGTTGATCAGAAAGTAATTGGCCAAGTGCGGTGACGAAAATGACTGGAGCGTAATGACATCAATAATGGAGTGAATATAGAGGATCAATTCAGATGAGATGAGGAGCGGGATAAACAGGATTGATAAAAAGCCTTTTTATTCCATATATTCATGTAGAATTGTAGACTATTCACATCACATCATAGTTAAGGACGTAGGCAAAGGATCGATGTGCACTAATATCGTTTGCTTCAGTATATATAACGAAGGCTACGAATCTCATGTTTCGACTCTCTAATAAGACTTTCTTATAGATTTGTATCCTATTACCGGTAGCGGGTTTCAGACCTAGTTAGGCACGCGGAAAAAAGCGGCAGTGCAAGACAAGTACTGCATGCAGGGGATGTTGGAGCAAAAAAGCTTCTTCAAGAAGGTAAAAAAAAAAACTGAATATATTTTGTAAGCATGCATTTTCAAGAGTTGGATTCGGGGAAAAGCCTTTCGCTCTTACATAGGTTCCCAGAATCATATCCGGAGTCAAATATCGACATATGGCGTCGGGACGTTCCGGTGCGCTAGAGCCACGGAAGCAATTTTGTATGTGAAAGACTTTTGCGAATAACCTTGGTAGTCAGGTGTAAGGAGTTGCGCAGTCTGCAATTGACAAATTGATATCGAAATGAAGAGTGACATATTGACGAATATTGTTATTCATAAAATATCCCATGATCGGCAATATTTTCTAATCATAATTATTGGTCCATAAGTGTTGATTTCTCAGGCCCCTACTATGATCCTGAGAGTATGTGCAAGGTTCCGCCTAAGTGCTTAGTAAGCCTGCATCAAACTTCATATAGTTTTGGTGGATATTGAAGAAGGTTAGGTTATATTACTTGAAAATTCAACAGGATATTCAAACAGCGCTTCACCACTTGTTCCAATAGTGTGTCAACAGAAATCATTCGGTTAAGAATACACAGTTTCATGCACCACATTTCTTGCCTTGGGAGAGGACTGGGAGGTGACTTTGTCCTAATACCTGGAGCCTACATCATTACAAGACAGGACCAAGAATCACCGGAGTTGTACCAGCCAGTGATTATTATCGAGCAAAGCCTCTTATTGAAGAAAGTGTATACAGTTCCATAAATAAGAGGCTTTGTTCGGTAATTGACAACAAAAATTAAGCAGCTAATGCGATGACGATGATGATGATATCATACTAAGCATTATAGACAATTCCCAAGCCGGGAATCGAACCCGGGCCTCCTGGGTGAAAGCCAGGTATCCTTTCCACTTAGACCACTTGGGAGCAGCTAATGCTTAGTTATTTCCGGAGTAATGCATCTCAATAGCTGCTAATGCTAAGTTGTTGCTTGTGCCTGTTGCATCCCAAAAGCTGAAAAAATTAGCTCGAGTCATACCACATAAAAATTAATTTTTTTTCCTCTCATATAGTCATTTTTGTTCTGGGCCGTTACACACGCCCGTTATACGGAACAATAGGTTGTATTTTAAAGGGAAAACTTTTTTACATTTATGAAGGTGGTAAGTTTGAAGTGACCTAATTTCCGCAGCCATCAGGCTGCAATATGACACTATTAACAACAGCAGAATGTAGCCAGCTGCAAAGTTAGCCGCGAATTGAAAAGAATTGAAACACCAGTTTAGAAGTACACGACTAATAGCCCATAAGGGGAACCAATATAAGTTAAATAAGCCATTTGTTTTTACGATACAATTTCAGTTTCTGGTGCTGGGTATGGAATATTTGCGAATGGGAAAGAGGGCTGGCGCAAGAGGGGACGCGCTGTGTATCTAGATCTATGAAATTTTAGGAAAATCTATTGCTGGCAGCAATGCAGGTATGGTCATTTACTCAAGCAAGACAAGCCCGGATTCTTATTATTGAAAGCAGAATCCAAATATGTGTGTTATTAATATTTTCTGAATTGCAGGCCTATGTGTTCATATGCGCATTAATAGAATATCGAATACAGTCCTTGCGAAAACAACACTCGGATTGAATTGGCGAATAAAAATTACCGGTTCATGTAGCGTGAGGAGTTAATCGTGGACCACATGGTCTACTTCCCATGTGAATCGAGATTCCCATTTTTCACATGAAGTCTCTAATAATGCCGACGTTACGTGGTTGGTGTTATCATCCGCATAAAAAATACATGTGAAAATCATAACGTATCAAAGATACTCATGCATACAAGAACATAACCGCATGGAATTCCGGATGGAATTGGCATAATTTATACGTCCAGACAATAAGGTAACTTGGATATGCAATTCGGCGGAATGCAGTTCAACGTATTAAACCGAAAGAACTGTTGCATCTAAGTCTGCGATACTATATCGAAAGATCAAGCGATTTCCATCTATACCAGTCATACTATGCCATTTTTTATTAATATCTACAACAGGCCTATACCGACCACACGCAACCGGAACATAATCGCCCTATTAACGAAAACGTGTAACAATCATATCGTCCATAAACCGGAAAATTATTTCACACGATCTAACGGCCGACCGCACCTCTCCAACTGCCACTTAACATGGCCGAATTATACGAATAGCAACACATGTTCGAATCTTAGTACCATACAAGGAGGTACCATAAAAATACACATAAGACTACATAACCACCTGTCGACATAACCATGCATAGAATCCCCATCCTATTTCCCATCTCCGGCTCAAATTTTAATCAGGCACACACTGGCATAATACAAAACCTGTCATACCCAGTACCGCTCAGTAATGCCCACAATTTAAAACGAGTATCTACTCTCCAAATAATTTGGGACAATGTTCGCACGCCATTTATGCGGCTCCTAGCGTAATCACGTCTGGGGCACTCCCAACCTTAATTTCGGAGGTCCGGCAAACTAACTGGCATAAGCAGAAAGGGCAGTGGTAGGGGGGCTAGGGGGTGGGGGTCGGGGGGGGGGGCTGTGTTCCGAAAATGGATCCTGTCGTGCAGGCTCACATTCATTTGCCTCCCTCGAAGTCCATCCGCGCTTCATATTCCGGCAAAACTCTCATTACGCGCGAAAAACCATAATGAGACAGAGGCCTACATAAAAGTCTTTTTAAAGAAACACGCCGAAGTTAACAATTGATTTGGGAAAATCGCCGGGGTGCTCATTACGACTCTTATTAAATTTGACCAAATCGTACCCCCGACTGGGAAGCGCACATGTCTGCTTAAGATCGTTCAGTGTCATTATAACTGCTCAGTTTTTGGGTTATCCAATATGCGTCATGAATTATTCCCACCTTGTTAGGTACCCATGTCCAGTTAATCGGTTGCAAATAATTTAGTGCAATAATTATGCTAAGCTCCCTACTCTTGCCCACCGTAATCCAGAGTAGCGATATATTTGGCCTCATTTTTTAAAACTTGCTAATAGGCCTAAAGTTTTGGCGCAAATTTTAGGTTCGGATCCGCAATTTTCAAACCCATCCATCAAAAGACGTCCGACTTATGCACCAAAACTTATAATTTCCCCTACCTGATATCGTTTTTTTTAAAAAAAAAACACCTAGCTGTATAGTACGTGGTGTCCATATGCAGCAACAGGTCCGGTTTTAACACGCAATCGCGCCTCATCAAAAATGGCCGAGTGCACATGTATACATATGTCACCTGACTCACATGTCCTAATATGCACAATAGTACAAAATTGCCTAAAACCATCTCTATTCTCTCTCCATGTCCTTTCAAACCCCCTCCACACACCCTTCCCCATAACCACCCCCTACCCTCACCCCCGAAAACACCAAACTCCATCCTCCCCCAATTCCAGTCCGCCATCTTTGCTCCGCAGAAGCAGCCGTGGATCGATCTTGCCAGCACTGGAACCCCCCAAAATATTCTTTTCCTCTCTCACATCACACCACCGAAAAAAACACAATCCACTCCGTATAAACCCACGCACCGGACCAAACACCAACACACCATGTGGTCAATCCTCCCTTTAAAAAAAAACACACTTAAAAAAGCACAACACCTTAAAAATATTATATATAAAAAAGAGCACACTATGGAGAAGGCGTGGCGATGACGTCACGAGGAGGTGGATACTAGTGCAAAGACGCGACACTGCCTATCGAGTATGTATGTGTATAGTGGGTGGTTGGGTGAAGCACGAGGATGGCTTGGGGGGAAAACGGGAGAGGGTGTCTTTTAGAGCGGGCGATCGTGTGGGCCTGAGTGCGGCTGCTCTAAGTCTGCAGGCTGCCTTTGCGTCGAGCCCGCGCTTGGATACAACACTAGTGGACTCTGGCGGACGGTGGGGACAACTTGAACGCGCTGCTCAACTGGCGCCAACTTCGATCCGATTCAGGAGCGTGTATTTTCAGTGGACTTACCTGATTTTGGGCATCAGGCTGGAGATGTTGGGGGCACTCGTTGGTCCTTAAATTAGGGGGAGTGATGGTTAGGTTAGGCCAGGTTAGTGGGTGTTAATAGAGCTGAATAAATCTGCCCAGATCGTATGACACTTAAACTGGCAATTATCGAACCCTTTTGATAGAGTGATTGACGCTATTCATATTTTGGTTATTCGTTTATAGAAGTGAGGGTGTGCAAGATATTGTTAGGATTCAGAAGACTATGTTGCCAATGGATGTGAACAAATGACTCATGGGGTACACAGCAATGCCACATGAGGTGTCAATGCAATGCCGTGACAATATAGACAACAAGTTTTCCGCAAGGGCATTAGTCACGCTGCTGGTATGGCCTATGGCCTATTTTTTTCTCCTACCTATAACTATGCTGAGATCTGATCTACGCAGCAGCGGACATTTCCATTTTGTAATTTTCTCACAAGCCCGCAGGTCCTGTAAAGAGACTCAGTAACGTGCCTGATCAAAAATTTATTGAGTGCACATGAGAGTTTAACAGTATAAAGTACTTTTGATGTTTGACATGACGGGCAGCTGTTTTTTTACACTAACCCAGTGAATCAATCATAATGATCTCCAGTCAACCGTGACTGGAAAATTTCGACTGTTTAAGGAGCATAAATTTAAAGTCTTAAGTCGGTTGTATCGACACAAATCGGGTGAAATCTCCGATAATGAGTAATAATTCGCAATAAAAATATACTTTTCTCTATACGTTTGCGTTGACTTTCTCAATGAGGTACAACACTGTACGACCAACGATTCTTCTAATGTCTTGTGCGTTGTGCATTCAAAATGCAAGCTTACTATAACCTTTTAGTAAACATCATTTTGCACTTGATATATTAAAAAGTACAGAGTAATATTTCCTGTGCTATAATCATCACGATTATTATTACCAAAGTATAATGATGATTCAGTCAGAAAAGTTCTTTCAATTATTTTTAAACGCACGCTTGGCTAAAATGTGAGTTCTAGTTTTTTAAAACCATTTTTGCAGCGAAAAAATCAGGATTTAAGCCTACGCAGATAATTACACAGTGAGTTCTAAGGCAGGTGTCCGTTTTAGTTGACAATTTGTTCGTCCTAAGCTGCTTACATTTACCTTTGAACAGAACCTTTTAGAAGTTGTTAAAAATAACCTTAAGTTGCTTGAACCCATCATTTTTAATGCATCAAGGAGAAAAGCAGAGAAAAGGGATCTTATAGTCTAGAAAAAATTTGTTATATCATTGAGGTTTGGATGCCAATATTGCTCCAATTCTCAATCGGGAATTAACTTAAATTCAAGCTTCGGATTAATAAATATCGGGACAGGTCACCTGCTTTAGATCACGCTGGAGAGAGAAATTATTTATTTATTATTTATTTATACCCCATTGGGAGAATCGGCCCTCCATTAGGGGGGTGGAGTACAACCATTGGATGGGGCCAAGGATAGGTAAGGAAGGAAGCGGCTGGAGAGAGAAATAAATGGTTGTCCATCAAAACTGCAGGTATAATAATTTTGGTATTTCATTTTTTATCCCAAATTAGGCTACTTTCATCTGCTTGCTCAGATTGTTATCACTGTTGAAGCTCTCCAACTAATACATTACTACATCAGCAGCAATATTACAGCACGTTTGTATTAGATCTGCAAGTGATTCAACTTGGCCCACGGACATTGGTGGGACAGGTTGAATCACGTTCTAAGGATCGTTGAATCATCGTTGAAGCGAGGTGAATTATTGTATGACGCAAGGTGAATCATCCCATGGGATAAGATGAAACACTTTAGGAGGAGAGTGAATCCATAAATCCAGCTAAAAACCTATGTTAGCCAATGACATGAGTGTAAAGTTCATAAAATAAAAGTGCCAAGGCCATAAATGGAATCTGGCCCATGGGCAACGTGAGATTTACATCTTGTCAAGTCATGTCATGTGGTACAACATACCCCACACCCCATTCAATCTGCCCTGCACTACAAACACTTTAAAAACTCTTGTCCATATAACATGCGACAATTTCTTCATTACCAAATAATGCATTGTTATTAGATTTGATTCACCCTGCACCGCGATTCAACTTGCCCCCCTCTCCCCTAATTGGTTGCCCAGGCCTGTGGCCTCTCATGGGAATCCTTTTAATTATCACCGTATTTCTTCTCCTCGTGGATGGATTTTGATTTGTGAGAGGAAAAGGATGAATTCAGAGAAAACTAACACGAACACGGAGAAACCCCATTGAAACCCTTGAGAAAGTGCCCTCTGTCCTATCCAGAAGGGGAAGGCTGACCCTAACCCCTACACCACCGGCCGGCCACCTGTCATAATTCGATATACCGTATTAGGTATACAAAGTCTGGGATGTCAAGAATATTGCTTCTTTAGAATCACTGATATTGAAGTAATATTATAGTGTCCGGTATTATAGAGTTATCATTCAAATAGCATAGGACTATCGTGACTTCTATGCAGCCTCCTTGTGCAACGTTTTTCTAAAAACTTATCAAGTATAAATTTCTAAATATCGGTCCTGCATTATGTTGCTCCCATCCTTCTACAATTATATACTCTGCTTGCCATCACAGCAGCAGAGCTTTCGGAACTGGCAACTTCGACGATAGTTTCTGAAGGCGTTGTATACAGGCTTCATACAAAAGGCTCCTTGATGATGTCAGTATTATGGTTACAACCATATTACTAACATAAACAAGGAGCCTTTTGCACTTGGTTTGCCGCTGGGAGAAATGATGTTAACAAGGTCTCTATGACAAGTGACTTGTCATTATACGGATTTCTAACTCTCAGGCTCTTTTAAAAAGTATGGAAATGAATAGCCTACATCATATGGCCACATTCTATAGAAACCCTAAATACATTGAGAACTTTGGTGCATATACAGTACAGTATAATGATTGCCTGTGTAATTTGGCACTGAATGTGTAAAATTATGCATTGAAGAGCGTAAGGATGCACATTAGGTGTATCAACACAGTTAATGCAATAATATTGATGTGTATTGTTACACAACATGTGCGTATCATTTCACGCTTTAGTGCATAATTTTACATATTTCGTGTCACATTGCACTGATATGCATCTATATGTATATATACCGTACCAAGTGTACTACATTTACACATACCAAGTTTTCAGTGTAAGAGTAAGTGGCCTAGTGTTGATCTTTGTAATATTCGCAGAACAAAGCATCACATAAGTTATTTCATTTTCTAATTGTCATAATCGAATCAGTGATTATTGAAGAGATGAGCGATTGCATCAGTGCATTGCCAGAATGTGCCGTTCAAAATAACAATCTATTGAATCTATTATATGAAACCAACAATTATATTGTAAAAATCTTACAGTTGGTCGATTCCATAACTATTCTTCGTGTGCAGTACGTGTTGTGTTGTAGTTTGAGGCAGAGAAACAAGCAGCCACGTGCGCAGTCTTATTCGTCCCATCAGTAAGTTATTTCACAAGTCATCATAAGGTAAGCAAGATATCACTTAATTGCAACGATTTATACCTTGTACTACAGTGTACCAACTGACCAAGAGACACTCTGATAGAACAACGTTACTTTTGATTTTGGTAGATGCAGGAGGTTGCTCATACGATTGATCACATGGCCTATATGAATAATAACAATAACAATAATAATAATAATAATAATAATAATAATAATAGGTTAGGGTGATAAACCTGTGGTCTTTTAGGTCATCCTCGTTAAATCACCAGACTTTATTCAGTGGCTGCGCTGTGGGGTGGATTTTGATTGTAGAAGGAAACGGGAGAACACCGCAAAAACCCACGCGAACACAGAGAGAACCCACTAAACTTTTTCTACATGAGACTCTGCCAGATCCGGCGATCGAACTCGGGGCTTCAGAAGTGGAAGGCTGTGGAGCTAACATTATACATCACCCTGCCTCCATGATGAAAATACTTTATAACTATAATGTGCCATAAGTGTTCCAGATCTTTTTGGCAAGTTGCCCTGTCTTACACGTCCATCAGATATATCAGACAAAAATGCCACAATCTTCAGGGCAGCCGCTAATTGGTCACAACATGAGGCGACAAAAGTCATTTTACACTTGAGTGTCAACACGTGCTCTGTCACTTGCAACAAACACGTTGATGTCACAATGCCTGATTACTTAGGTGTCTTCTTTCTGGCGACTAATGAAAAGAGGACGATCCCTTGAAGGCCTGACTAAGTTTAAAAAAATCACAGCCGTACAAGTGAGTGCGGGAATTGCCTCGAAGAAAAGCACGCAGAAAGCTCTCATCATAATTATAATTTTGACGAGTTTTTAAAGTTACGTTTTTGATAGGGACGCGGATTTTCTTCATTAACAAACTGGAAATGCTACCGTCTCCAGATTAGAAGTTATAGAGACCTATCAAATTCAGCAAAACAAATCCGGCCGGATTGCTCTTGCTACTAGGCTACATACAAAATACTCTGAGTCATTTTTGACATCGAGATTTAAATACTACATGCGACCACAAGTTTGATTTGCAGTATAGGGAATATCCTGCACAACATATGACCCGTCAAGCAGGGCTACTAAACGTGAGGTGTGCTGTACACAATATTACCTACATTGTGCAGGCAAGGTTAACAAAATCAAGATACAATTGAAGGGCTCCATGGAAGAAGGGGGTAAGTAGATGGGAATTATTGCCAGCACACACCGTAATTAAGCATCAAAGCCAAAGTTGATGTAGAGTAGCCTATATTATTTTGGTCTTAGAACCGGCCAATAAATCGTAAAACCCGAAAGAATGGGGAATTACTGATCATGCATCCTGCCCATCCCATGGTCCACAATAAACTCCCCAGATCGAAGCACAAGCCTATACAACAGGGTAATTTTAAATAGCTAATGACAAGCAGATGGCGATTTTTCAATTCGTCTAACAATTACACTGCACCGGTACTCTGAATGAGCTTTCATTCTTATTGACATCCACAGGTATACAGGCCCTGCACTGGTCAAGCTCATTAAATTTCTTGGCGACAAGTATAATGGGGTCCCGCCTATAGGTCAAGCACTAAGTCTGCCGTAATTTGGTCAGGTCATTCATTACGAGTATACACGACGTACGAGGAAGTGGCTTACGTGGAGGATCGCGGTGAATGTCGAAAACAATGTGACAACTAATGTTAGACTCGTCATGAACTGAGAAGATCAGATGGGGTGTGCAGATGTTATGTTTTTTCAGCATAAAAGTAATTCCATAGTAACAGGTCGTAGCTTTATGTCAGATGAGGACTTGAAATCGGTGATGCAAGTTGGGACATCGACTTTTAAGGTTACCCTATATTAAATGATTGAACAGGGGTGTGAGGTCATGCGATAAAAGAAGCGTCATATAGGAACAGGCTACATGATTCGGCATGTATAGTAATATGAAGGGGTTGACGGGGAAAAAATTATCTCCCCCTATGACACTTCCTAGATAACAGGGAAAACATGTAACTGAATGGTAATAATTAGCTCGATTTTGTTCACTTGCCAACTCTTCAATTTCAGGTGCCTTGTCTACTTGAATTTAGACAGTGTGGCAAAGATAGACGAAATAGGTGATCAATATCAAATATCATGTGCAACAAAAAAGGGGTTATCTCCAAGAATATAACTATTTTTGTCATGAAACTATGTCTATAATAACATACATGAATAGAAAAATAGGTTGTAAACTCATCTACACATTGCAAAGACGTATTTTAAAATGAAATTATAGGCTAAATGCTGACCTCGTTTTCATTCAGTTTTGCAGCAAGGATTGAATGTACGATTTTCTTTTCATTAATGCACCTTCCTTTGTCCAACACATTATCTCTTCTCCAGATGAACACCTTTTCGGAGAAAAGTATAGGTTTGGAACTGCAGGCTGAGAGTTCTAATCTATGCCGGAAGCACCTTCGGTATGCGGGCACTTGAATTTGGTGCATAGTGTATGGCAGGAAGGGGGAAAAAGTGTATATCACCTATCCTGAGCTACTGGAGTGGGTGCTGCAGATGGGGGCTTTCATATACGGAGTGGAGATAACGGTTTTTGACAGAAATTAACTTATTCATCCTTAATATAAGCCGATTTAACTATTTGATTTTAGCAAATCATTTTGATGAAGCAAGTTTTCTTTACCAAGAATATGTAATTAATGGATATGTATATTCTTTGCAGCTGAATAGTACATCTTTGACCTGTACGCCCCTCATGAAAGAATCCTTCTTGCAACACCTTGTATCGGAACACTCAGCATGGTATGACAACACAAGAGATACACTGATATCAAACTAGAAGCTCATTATTCGATAACTAATAACAGAAAATGAGCAGCTAATTCTAGGATGGTAATAATAACACTAGGCATTAAATAAAACTTCCCAAGCCGGGAATCGAACCCGGGTCTCCTGGGCAAAAGCCAGGTGTCCTTGCCACTAGACCACTTGGGAGCAGCTAATGCCCAGTTGTTATTTGTCGCGCATTGCATTCCAGTCGTAACTAATGCTAAGTTGTAATTTGTGGCGTATTACAACTGAATAGCCGTTGTCTGAAATTAGCTTACATCTTACCACGTAAAAAAAACACACGTCCTGTTGTGCTCGAGGCTATTAAATAGCCTACTCCAATTAGATGCGATATTGGAGTTTGGTAGATATAATAATTACCATTTTCAGAGCATGCCTGTTAGTATTCAGAATCGTGGTAAGTCAGGAGTAAACTAATTTCAACAGCTATCAGGCTGCAATATGACGCAATTAACAACTTAGCAGTAGCTCCTCATTGTCTGTTAGTTACCAAAAAATGAGCCTCTTTTTCGATAGCAGTGTATCTCCCCGTTGACTCACCCTGCCTACCAGTGTCATCACAGGGCGTATATTTTTAATATGCTCGAATCACTTTTGATATGGCAACAAGAAGCCTCCAAAATATTTGTGTAATATTAAATTTCCAATAACCGTTTAGAAAATATCTGCTGTCCTTTCCGATGGCACCATCCCGAACCCCCCAGAAACACCTGTGAATTCTTTGTCCACTAGTTGAGGAACACCGTTGTAATAATTCCCGTTGGTCAGGCTCTCATGGAGCCTAAGGAAGGTTAAGAATGGTAAGGGATAAAATAAGTACAGGGCTGACGAGCGTGTGGCCAAATATGGAAATCTGACCCTCTACTATTGAATACCCCCACAGTTTTTATCACTTTTTACGAGGGTTTGTCCAAGATACTTCCACACCCTTCCGGTCAACTAATTAGCATAGGCACCCCCTCCTTTCACTGCAAAAAATCCTTAGGGTGCGATAAGTAAGTGAGCAAAAAATGCCCTAAAAAAGCCACCTGAGTTCCCAACCCAAAAAAAAAACTGGCCACAGGCTGAATAGATAGGACTTTGCGACACCCCTTAGGTCCTTAAGAGGCCGAAATGTGCACCTTTTTCACACCCTGTAATTGGCCCACCTGCCTGTTTGAATGCGCGCGTCGATTCTGTATATCCTCACCCACTAGGCCATAGCAGTACAGGTGCAACAGACAGGTTGCAGATACACCAGGATGAGTTTGGACCACCCGCTCTCAAAAATGATATAGTATGCAGTCCCTTTTTCCAGTACACCCCCCAAAAAGTTGGGTTGGGATCTGGTTGGGTGTGGTGGGGTTAGCAAAAGTTTGGGACCCTCATCGCAACCCGTTGGGGCCGCCATATGGCGAAGTAGTGCTTATATGGTATGGGGGGGAGGGGGGTACTGCTGGGTGGATGGGGGAGGACTGCTGCTGCAAACTGTGCTACAGCAATGCTCAGCTGCTGTGTATACCCGCACAAAAGGACANGGGGGAGAGAGAGAGTGCGGGTGGATCCAGCAATGTTAGCTTCCTTCTGCAAGATTTAACACGCTTAAATAAATTACGATTCCGATATTTGGTACACACGCGTATGCTTGGAACTGGAGGCTTTTCTTATGCTAAAAAGGCAGTAAAACTTCCCCCACGAGTCCTCTACCTGTTCCAGTGCTTCATCATCCCTCCCAAAAGTGCTTTAAAAACGCAACCCGAAGCTGCCGGAGGAATAAAAACTCATCAATCTGGAAGATAAAGTTTCTGGTTTCCAGTTCAGGTATCCTATTGTAGGACCAGGGCACAACTCCCTACCGAATCCCCAGTAGATATACATAGTTGGGAATAATGTATGCTTTTCCTTTCATTCCTCCACCTTTGTGAGCCATTTTTGCCATATTCCCACGAGATGAGGATCCCAAAATTTGCCCACGTTAACATTTAGTACTTGCTCCAAATTGAACTAGGGTTAGTGGTGCTAATTGCCCAATCTATATTCAGGACCTGACTGCCCAATTTGCAGATTCCGAAGACTCCATGACCAAGTCGCTTTCGAAACCCTCTATTCACAGGCTCCTGTGTTTACGAAATCAGAAGGGACAACTTTAAAATGGGAGTTATATTGGCATCGAGCTCTGATTGGGGGGGAACTAAATGAGAATTCAGGTTATTAATTCATGCTATAGCATTACCACAAACAAACGCCTGATTCCGACCGGACACCCAATAACCTCAGTACTGTGCTGTGTATATGACCATTGCACACACTGGATTCTCCTCAGCTGCTCGTTTCAACAGGTTTTGATTGTTTGATTAATGAGGTTTCAGACCACCTCCCGGACAACTCCATATTCCGCCTCATTATTTCATATACACTTTCCAGACTGTTTCCTAACGCTGCTGCTCAATTTGTCCACCTTGTCATGCCAAACGTCGGGTTATAACAAACCCGCGGGGTGTGTTATTCTTACAGCGGCTCAACTGCTATATATTTAGCTATTTCGGACCATCTTTATAATGTCGAAAGATAATTAACACACAACATGAGCCAATAACTTTTGGAATAAAATAGGTGACTGAATTTTCAGTGCCAAATTCAGCATTTTGAAAAAAAAATAATTACAGCCTCTGCAAAAACAACTGAATATAAACTTAAAGTTAAAATGCGTACCAGATGAGATTTTTTTTGAGGTTTTATCGGTCAATGCAGGGCCAAATTTTGGCCAATGCAAGTTTTTTTGACATTTTGAATGCCAGTTCTATATCGGTATTTTCTCCCCTTAAGGATGCCATTAAGATCTATTCGCCTCTAGGACATTCGATTCGCTATTATTGTTCTCTCTCATTATGGCCTGACGAATTTTTCTACGGCCGTTATCATTTTTCCTTACATAACGTAAAATACCGATACCGAATATTCCCTGTGCAAATATGTGCGGATAAAAAGTTTACGTGGCACGAGCCAAAGCCCTCAACAACATAATCAATGTCGAATTTGTGTTGAATGCAATGTTGCAATTAGTTCTATGGAAGTAATCGCCTGGCACCCCATAGAAAAAAATGCATGCCGGCATGTGATGGGTATACGGGAATGACAAACATGCATTTACCCTATGTGCAATTTTCTAATCGGACGTGGCACCGCCATCTACAAAAAAAAAAAACCCCGAAAAGGCAAGACTTTATGTATCCAGTTGTCATTTCACGCCCGTCATTTTCAAAAGGGTCCATCATGCTATGGTTCACCTTAACCACTTACCTGGTCAGGAAGAGCTTCTTCATGCAGTCTTCATGACAGCAATGACTCATTTCCAGATGTGAAGATGCCTGGTGACACTGTAAGGCACAACCTTATTCTTAGGTAAATAATTTTAGGACACACCCCAATAATATTATAACACACACACTATATATAAAAGATACCGGGTGTGTACCGCTTATGAGCTGTTGCACCTGTTGGCAAAAAAGTACGCTGAACCTGCATCGGGCAGGCTATATATCAGATATTTTACATTTATTATTGCATTCACATGATGAATAGTCGTTACATATCCGGTACACAACCGGCACACTATTCCTATACTTTCCCATTGCATGCTGGGCTGGCCTGGTCCTATAGTCACAGGTACTGTTTGACTCAAGGGGTTAACTACTCGACAGTAAAGTGTACACCGGCGTACCAAAGAGTAAGGTAGGCCTACCTAAGGAGTACCTGGGAGTACCACTGCAGGTGTAGGAGTCCCGAAGTGGTTACCCGCTTAGTTTGACTGATACGAACTATACGAGACACATAAAAGCGGAGTTTGGTTCTTTGAGTGCATGCATCACGGTCAGATCGGGATAAGTAATATTAATATTTTTATTAAAACAAATGAAGGCTTTTCAAATGCGGCAATCGTCTTTCCCCCCTTCCAATATACAATAAAACCATGCATAAATGTTAAATTATTGGATGCATCACACCCCCAGAGCCATTTCTGCATAATATAGGTTCTGTTTCTTCAGCTGGCTTTTTAATAAGTCTGTGTATGTATTCCGTATTATTCCTTACGTCACTAACATTGGAAGTTATCTCGACACTATCAGGTCTCACTAATGATGAGACATACTATACTTCCGGACTGTGTATGTGCACGGAGTACTTGTGCAATTATACAGTACGTCGCAGATTTTGAGTCAAAGAACAGGCGGGTGCGAGTACTGGACTCACTCATCTGTTTTTGTTTGATATTGCTGCACTGCAAAAAAAAAAAGGCACGTACAGAACTTTATCTCGACTGGGTTAGAAATATTAGGGTGATAGGTCTTCTGATATCTTGGTAATTAGCAGGAGAGAACCAGTAATTTCAACTTCCAAGGACACAGTTTGTCCCTTGTTTGTCACTGCAGTGAAACAAAATTATAAAAAGCTTGTTGCAAATAGGCCCACCCCAATATGGTCAGTTCCACGGAATTTTGGAGGGATAACTGTCAGAAATTTACAAGATTTTTTAAGTGCCCTATTACGTGTAAATAATCTCAGGGTCCATTTCAATTGCAGCAAAATAATTTGCATCGAAGAAGACCGGTTGGGTTCTGGAAGATGGAGGGGAGAGAGTGAAGGGAAGAGTGGGGCCCGAAGAAAAAAGTGGATTATCCTTATCCAGGTGGCACTGTACCGGAGTTGAAACAGTCGTCAGAAGAAGCACAGGGCCAGCGGACTACACGATTTCGGATATCAGAATAGATGTGAGAATCATGGCCATGAATGTAATTGTTTTGAATACCCATAGCCTGAAACAAGTTCACCCATATACCTGAAATACTCTAAAATCGTCAGGATATTTTACACTTGACTGATGGAACTAATTTTTCTGGACATTCTTATGGGAGAAAATGGAAATATTTTCGTAGGGCCTATAGGAACAACTGGAATAGTTTGTGTCAAAAATCACCTTATTCGGTATACAAATTACTTATTAAGTGCCTGAACATATTCTCACTCGCATTTTTAAACAAGAAAGTTCCAGCAAGAGTCTGGACCTGACACATCGAAATAATCTGCTGCGCAATAATATTACCAGTTACTCTAACCGGTAACAGAATATTATCATAATGATAGGACTAAAATAGAAAAGGCGCTTTCGAGGAATTCACCGAATCGAGGTTTGGACATAACCGAAATGTGTACCGGTAACCTGTATAAAGTTTTGGAAGAAATAGGATAAAGTGACGGGTATCGTGCTCATACGACTAATTCGGATTATTACGAGATGGACCATACGTGGCACTAAATTTGTCGTTTTTTTACAGTATGGTATGCGTATAATACCAGTTACAATCGGGCTGATAACGGGGTATGAATTATTAATTATTACCAGTTACAATGGCATGACGTACGACATGTTTACTAAATTTATGCGGTCCACCTTGGACTGATGATGTAATGGTGATAGCAAAAATATTATTCACTGCAAATTCCTACAATATATGACTGTGCAGCAGAGTCTTTGTTCATGAGGAAAACATTCATAAGCAATGAGCAAAGTCAATTTAAAACTATATTACAGGAGATGTTTAAAAAAATATTTCCATGCCGTTTTACTCGCAACAAATGAGTATTTTCAAAATTGGCACTAATTTTATTGTCTCAGTTTTTCTCACCTCTTCCAGTGTCTATCAGAATTTTTCTTGTCTAACACAAATTCCATCTAGAAATTGATACATCCCATCCTCGCTAATAAGCCACATGCTGCCATTTTCTCCTTACAATTCCCCTCCCAAAATATACATTCAAAATCACTTGACCACAAATGAACGTCTCGCTCTACTTATCAGCCGCCTTGCAGGCCCTTTTACTTCAGAATCACCCCCAAATAGCATAGAGTGGACACCCCGGTCCCATCCCAACATGTGATTTCCAAGAACCCCACTCTTTCCCCCCCCCCCCCCTCAACCCCCACTCTGTACATGCACCTAAAAGTTCCATTTGCATGTCCCCCAAAATCTCCCTGTCATTTAGGCTAAGAGTCCGCAAAAGCCCGGGTCATAAGCGCCTGCTCTAAAATGGACACTGATCCGCCGAAGAAAATGAGACAGAAGACCTGGCAGGATATTCCAACCCTTGATTATATTGCTCCCTCACCGTATTCAAAGTGCGACTACAGACTGGAATACTTCACCATGGTGAGAGAGAGAAGGGGGAAAGGTTGGAAAAGGGGGGCCTCACCCGAGGTTCCGGATCAATGTTGGGGGGGAGTCGGCGGGGGTGGGGGAGGGTTTTTCCCCCTCCCCTATTCTCCCCCTGTGGTGTTTTGGGGGAGCCCCCGGTTTTCCACACATGCTCCGTAGTACCGCTATCGGGGTTGGACAGGAGTCCCCTAGCAGAGGCCGAGCCTAGGTCTGCTAGCCCCACCTCTTCTGGAGGCCCGGGCGAATTGGGGCTGTCTGTCGGAACTAAACGTGACACTAGGCTTTCCTGCCCCACCACCCTACAAACTCTCCCTTTCAAACATCCCCCCCACCCTACTAACCACCAGCCATCCCCTTGTCTATGACACTGCCAGCTTGGTCTTTCCGAGGAAGATTTCGCTCTCATATTATCATGGGGGGGGGGGCATTTTGCTGATCAGCCTCTGAGGTAGATTCTAGAAGTCGAACTATGCAAGGCAATCATGATGGTTGTGGTCTGTCTTAGCTGACTTTCATGCGCTTCCCTCCTGCTGATAGTCTATCATAAATGTATATTTGCAGGAACGTAGGCGGTACAGCCCTGTTCTGTGGATGAGTATCTTCCGTTCCTGTTCCTCCTCTCCTTGACTTGTCTCCCTCCCTACCCCTCCATTAGCCTAGGACCTGCACTACCAGTTTGGGGGGGGGGGGGGG
>KZ538814.1:86328-105352 GCA_000934665.2 Catajapyx aquilonaris | reverse complement strand
GGGGGGGGGGGCTCTTTTGAATGCAAAAAAGCAGGATGGCCTCCCTCCTCTTTTCCCTTTCCTTCTGGTCAAACCACAGTATGTGGACCCCCAAGCGCAAATTTGTCCTCTGGCGCCTGTATTCCTACTTCTTGGGCAGCAGGGGTAGCAAGTCCACCGGCTTCCCTTTCCATGAAGAGGGGGTCTGGGGTTCGAGTCCCTAATGTGAAAGTGAAGAAACTTTCCCCCATTGAAAAGTGAAGGTTCCCATCGTGTGCGGGGGTAAAAGAAGGGGGTGAGTGGACGTAAGCAGCACAATGCCAGGCCTCACACACAAAATCCGTCTTGTTTCCTGCCAGGACCGGCTTGCATACTAATCTTGTGGTGGTGGTTGCTGGGTGTGGATGGATGGATGGTGAACCGGAGGAAGAAGAAGGAGGGAGGGGGGGAGGGGGGGGGGGTTTGTAGGTTGGCTGGCTGGTTTTGTTGGCTGGGAGGGCAAGACACGACGACCAAGACTCGATTTGAAGTAGGACTTAACGGATACCATTGCTGGGGCCTCTCCCTTCTACTTTCGGTTTCATCCGAGTCGTGTGCTGGCCAAGCTTCCACCAGCTTCCACGTGCAATTTTAATTTCTTCGGCCTGATGGGTGTCACCGTTTATTTTTGGGCCGGTTGCATGATTGGTGGTCAATCCAGTACAAGCAATTAACAACCACTTGTTCTGGATTTACCATGGAGGCATATGAAAGGCAGAACGGACGATAAGGTCGAGCCAAAGACTTAACACCTGTTCTAAACTGTTGTGATCTGATGACTGATGGCACTGGGTATGATAGTGGGAAGAGCATCCTACGGGCTGGATTTCGATAAGCACTCCGCATTTCATAATATTAAACCGAGAGAGAATTTCCACATTTTTCGTCAAAAATCCTGCAAGAATATCACTGCCTTGCATATCATTGTATCAATATTTAACAGTTAAGGCAAAAAATTTATTAACTTAACTGACCCAAGGGTATATAACAGAAAAGTAACTGTGTCAATATATGGGAATTGCCCCTATCCTTGTGCAAACCTATATTAT
The DNA here is from genome assembly GCA_000934665.2 of Catajapyx aquilonaris. Taxonomy (NCBI): domain Eukaryota; kingdom Metazoa; phylum Arthropoda; class Diplura; order Dicellurata; family Japygidae; genus Catajapyx; species Catajapyx aquilonaris. Next base: position 104,285 of record KZ538814.1, on the reverse strand, counting down.
AGAGTCTCGATAACTCCTAGACAGATTTGACCTTAGCAAACAAAGCATCAATATCAATCAAAATGCAATTTGCCTTTTCTAACATGGTGTGCGAGTTCGGTTTTGATATACTTGTAAGTTACATCCAGCCTTAGTTGCCTTATATCCTCAAATAAATCAAACACGTAGCCATATTATTAGGGTTGTCCGCATGTCCCTAAGAACAAACAAGGGTGGAGGGAGTCGTTGTGTCACTTGTGGTGAAATATCCTGAAAACTAGGAGGATTTTCCAACTCTATGGTAACCACCTTTCAGAATGGGAAAATTGACCCTACGCCAACGTGAGTTAATTTAAGGGGAGTTAAACGTCAGTGTGACACGTGAAGGGCCAGGGAAATAAAAAGGAACTTGGCAGAAAGTGCCTGCATTATCCAGCTATAATTCATGATATGGATTTCTCACGTGGAATAAAACGGTATGGAATCCCAAGAAAACTCGCGTAACCGCAACAAAGGATCCATCAAAAGTTTTTTTTGTTCATATGGGAAGTATACTTCGACCGATCCGGGAATCTATAACTCAGAACCCTATAGAGACAAAAGGCCGACTGTCCTTTATTGTCACGTGTACAGAAGAATATAGTGTCCTGTGGGTGCACCTAATTTCCCGATTAATTCCATTAAATAATTAAATATAAAAATGCTGTCGACCAAGTATACTAATATTCTCTTGTACGAATAACAGACCTGTAAGGTTCAGCTTGAGTTAAACTTTGTTTCAGGAAACAATAATTATTGTTTCCTGAACATATATAACTTATCACATATGTGCCAAATAGGAAAATTGATGAGACCATACGTCGACTTTTTAAACTGTCCTAAACGACGATAGAGCCGGGATATAAGCTGTAGCCTATACAACAAGTGGTTTCGAATATGTATAGCATACACGTTTTTATTACATCTCGGAAAGACCCGCATTGTCACAGCCTGGTATGTACTGTATATAAAACCGAATTATGACTCATAAATTTGGAGTTCAAGGTACTGTTCCATCATAGAGTGTGGCTGATATATTTATCATTGTGCACAAAGACAGATATAGGACATATGCGCATGCGAGCAGAACTTGAATGCAAGTACAGTCCGATAAAAAATGGTCACAAAATATCCTAAAAGCGCATTAGCAGCCCTTACTCTAATGAGAGACGTGACATTAAGACTGGTTGAAATGGTCAGGGGAACATTCCTGGGAGCTACATTCAAGGTGGCATAACCACACCCAGTTAGCGTCCCATTTGTAATCGTCATTACTGGGGAACTGTAATCCACCCGTCACTCAGTGTATTCGTATCAATGATGCTCGCAACTTTGTATGTCACCGAACATTTGCCACTATAGTGATGACGTACAAGAGAATGAAACACGCGCACATGTACTACAGCAGAAGTGGGAGAAAATCATAATTTTGTTAGCTCATGCCCACACATGATTACATATACGACTTGGTCAACTTCTACGCTCTTAAGGGGACACATAAATACTCCGTACTTCATATAGCTTATAGTGCATAATCTAGAGCCCAACTGCGTTGTAAGTTAAAACTGCGTACGTCTTATAGAGTAGATGGGATGAGTCACTGACTAAGACAAGTACACGAATTGCGAACTTAGACTGAAAGGCCGCGGGTACTGCATATACAGTAAGGGGTGGTGACATTCACAACCGCAGATATTATGCACTATTATGAGCGATATGGGAGTAGAAGCGTGCCTACGCTCGTGCATTACTCGTATCGTATATACAGTTTCCAGCCAGAATAGATGAATACATTATGTAAATTGTGCTTTTTAGTATGCAGAAATTAATATTCCACGCAATAGTTTAACTTCACGTGTTTATCTAGATCAAGAAAAAAAAGAGGAACCTCACATGAAGTGCCGAAGCGTGATGGATAAAATAACTTAGTGTAAATGGTGATTCACTAAATCCCTCCAAACTTATATGCAAATTATTTTAACAGTAACTTCTTGCGATACATCAGAATCAGCTATAATATTGTAAATATTCCATAGGATTTACCGATCTATAAGCAATGGAAGCGTGAGTTTTGTGCGAATTTTATTGCGAATATCCATAAGCTGTAACAGTTGCAATAAAACTGCACGGGAGAGAGAGGATTACTGACTCACTCAGTACATTACAACTTGTCAGAGAAGTGCAGTGTTGTGAATGCGTCAGAATGAAGGGCTTTTCATTTGATCCTTAGAGGACGTGAATTTTTTCCCAGTTATTGCAGGTAGTGATGGAATTATGCTGCAATTTACTATGTATTTTGTACTGGGAATTTAAAAAAAGTATATGCTTAAGTCTCCAGGCAAGACCTGTAGAGTTATGCAAAACAACCCTGCCACAAAATCCACCGGGGTACATTGTTGCATTGGAGTATAACAGAAAGTACTGTACTTGAGACATACAAGTACAAAAAAAAGTTGAAAGCCCTGTAATAATATCTGCCGGCATGATCCGTTGGCATATTTACTTCACAGCCAACCTAAGTGCCAGCGGAAGCGCTAACCTATACTGACACTAAGGTCATGCGAAGGTCATCATTAAAAATAGGATAGTTACATACTCCACACGTGGCATCTATTACATAACCCTATCCTAAATGACATTTTGAAAATTCGAGCTCCTAAAAAAATTCTTGCCATTTTCGAAAACGCCCCAATTAACATCCATAAATATTATCAGTTTAAAAAAGAGGAACAGGGTGGAGTAGCACCTCAGCTGGCAATATGTGGCAGTTGGCAGCTGCCAAGTAGCCGCGAAAAATGTTCAAATTGCCCACCCGCACTCATGCATAGGGAAAAATTATGCAACATAACTTGGGCCCACTATAATAGCATATGGCTCCCTATTTCAACCACTGCATTTGCTGGTCATAAGATAAAAACTAAATGAAAAAAAAACCGAGAGAAATAAACGCGTCATTTCACGGTCAGACACTCGTCTCGCGCCAACGGTTTCTCCTTGATGGCCAAAAACCTCTGGCCAACGGTCAAGCTACCACCTGAAGACAAATTGCACCCCGTGCAACAACAGGGGTTGGAGGGGGAGTATAGAGGAGGAGGGGAGGAAACCCTTGCCTCTTATAATGATGAGAATCCCCCCTGAGGTGGCAACTCGCCTACTATAGGGGTCCAGCTGGATGACCATTTCTTGCCAAATGGGGGAGGGATGAGGTAGGTAGAGAGGAGGGGGTCACCCCATGGATCCCATGGTCATCATCTGAGGGGGGGGGGGGTACTGGTTGCACCCTCCACAGGGGTGGGTATGTTATACAGGCAGTGTAGCCATCATATCTATTGCCATTTATGAGAGTTCATTTTCCAGAGGGGTCCAGACATGAATAATATCATTTCAGCTTTTGGTATCGTGTCATTCATTACATGCAGTGCCTGTTGGATTAGACTCAGGAAAAACTAGGTGTTGAAGCCGAGTTTCTCAAGAATTAATATTTCTTTCAGGATTGTAATGCATGAGCACTGTATGGAAAAATGAACCTTTTTTGTTAACTGCCATGGCAAATAAATCTCCTTTGGTAACGTCAGAAATCAAGTTGGACTGAATTAGGATTGAGAGGTGTTATATTAAACCCTCAATTTCAGAGAGAGCATGCCGAAATTCAAATAATGATGCGGCGTTCAAAAATTCACATAGATGTATAAGCTACTGCTCATCAAGCTATTAAAACTATGCCTGTGATGGGACTCTGACCACTCCACCCATTAAACCGTAATATCATTTTATGCGCAAAAAATAGTTTTGTGAATTTAGGGCACGGACCATCAGTTTTATCAATTTGGAACCTGTTAGGGACAGGCAAACGCTTATTAGACTCATAAACAGCGTGGAATGCCCCTATATATAATGCAGAAAAATAAACTGCATTATTTTTATGTACGGTGAAAGTATTATTATTATTATTATTATTATTATTATTATTATTGTGGAAGTACTTCAAAACATGCAGTCGAATCCAGTTCTAGTCAATAAGTCTCTGCCATAGAAAATATTATACAAAATATATTTTTTACCTGCGAGTTTCTACACCAGTGAAATATAATGGGTGTGCTGTAATGTAGGTGAAATGCCTGTGACATTTATTTCAAAGGAAAGGGGTCAATATTGAGCCTGATTAGAAATTCGAATGGTTTATGATAATGAAGCATGTCCACCAAAATTATTATGCTGCTGTGGCTCCTCTAAAAACCTACAAAAAACGTCACAGATGACCACTGGTCAATAATTACTTCTTACAATGCCCTAAGCTATGCCCCTTATAATTATGCAGCACGGAAATATTGCATTTTATTACTATTGTATCTGGCTCTGCAGTGAGTGGCAATCAACGGTCAGTAAAGACATATGTTATGTTTAGGCGTGTTAATATGTACAATAAGCTTCCTAGTATTTATTTTCTTGCGTGCTAAGTCGTCCTATATTAATCTAATGAAATGTAGAGGAACCGGAAGCTTTACGCAGACTCATAGATTATAATTTCCTTCAATTACTTACCAGGTACGGACAGAGAAATATCATGACATTTATTGCATATAATTTGTAGTGTGCCTCATTTTCTCCGCAGGACAGTGTTCTCGGGGTACTTTTTAATCCTGGCCAGCCTTTCATATTTCTACCATTCATAATTTTAGTTACGCTGTACTTTTTTAATAACACGGACATTAATAACTGTCGCGCCGGCAACAAATTCCTGTTACCTTGTATCTAGTCGTAAACAATACTCATTAACTAACGACTGTTAGAAGCGCGCATACACACACAGGTGCTGCTAAAAGAACGGAAATGAAACAAAAAAAGAGGTCCCAAAAGAATAACCTGGCGCCATCATCCTGCATTTGTATACTGGTCTTTAAAAATACACATCCTCATTTTTTGAGCTGCTAAAAGCGATTCTTGTCTAATTTATTAATATAGTGGGAAACCAATTAGTTCGCTTTAATTACCAAAATGAAGGCAGGGGCTGGCAGGTAAAAGTCACAAATGTGGCGAGAATAAAGAGTTGCAGGCTTGCATGTGTTGGTCCCTCACCTTTTTAAAAATATAGGTTACAGATGGGACGGAATATTTTTGAGTACTGTATAAAAAACTGAAAATTTATCCAAAAAATTGTCACAAATCCTTCAAAACAAGTTATGTACTGAACCATCAGAAAAGTCTGATATTTGTCCATTTTTTTGCCAAATTTTCTTTCCACATGGTCCAACTCAAGTGGTCACAAATTGCACAAAAAATGTTATATACGAAGTGCTGAAGTTAGTGAGGAAGCATTTCTGACTGGACTAAAATCAAGTGTGACGTCTGTTGGTTCTGGTTTAATGCAGTGCCGCCTCCATCCCTCCCCCTCACCTCTCCTATAGGTAAAGTAACCTTTTTCTTACGTGGACGTCCCACACCTGTTGTTGTCCGCTGGACTTAAAAACTTCTTTTTTTTCATACTTGTTTCACATGGCATCTCCAGCTGCAAAAGGGACGTAAACTTTTCTGCTCTTGTCGTCCTGGACGTAGGAACACAGCTCAACCTGTCTGGCGCCCAATTTTAGGGCAGGAAAATCTCATCATGCAAACTCGCATGCTTGATGACTTCCGAGAAGAAGCGACGTTTCACATTGCTGTATGGTGGGCCTGTTTTCCTGATGAGTGTACAGCAATGGATATGGCAAGTAATCAGTCAAAATAATTAACATGTGGCGGAGTGTATGTTTCAGTAATTTTTGTATCATAATATTAAAATATCGCTGTGCAGTTATTAATTAGTTGGCCGGGGAGAGAGGACCATTTCGACCAGAGTTGTCGACACACAGAGTACAAAGATGGCGATATATGCTTAGAGGATGGATGCTGCTTCTGAGGAAAGCCATGTTGGGTGGGGGTCACGTGCCTTTTGAACAAATGGGGTACGGGACTACAGGAAAGGTCGTCGGCTCTATCTTGTCCGTCATCACTTGTTCGAAACCACCAGTATTGCTTGCCTGTATTTTTTTTAGCTACAACACTGACCTCTTGCGGTAAAGTACAGCAGAGAGGCGTTGACCATTCAAGACCAAAAAGTGTCAAACTCGTACCGTATGATTGACTCTCATGCCATACCCAGGTATTGTATGTATATAAATGGGGACTTTGACTGGGAGTTAGATGCCCTAGATCTGACAAGGGAAGGTCACGGGGTGATAATGACGGATCTTGATGAAATTTAACATGCTAATACAGGACAATATATGATACCCAAAAATGAAATATTTCGTGCGGAGGCCCATATTTGCAAAAGTTATGACGTCTTAAAGTTCCAAAAATAATACATTTTCATACTCCATGGGATTACATTAGCGACCACATATGATGACATTGAAGTGTGTAATCAGTTTCTACACTTTTTCTCATCGGAAAAAAGTCCTACAGAACGGCTTTGTCCGTCCGTCCGTCTGTGGACAGGTATCAAGGCCTAAACCGTAAGAGATACAGAGCCGTTATGTAGGACTTTTTTCCGATGAGACAAAGTGTAGAAACTGATTACACACTTCAATGTGGTCTTATATGTGCGCTAATGTAATCCCATTATGAACTCAATGAAAATGTTTTTTTTGTTTGTTTTTTAAACTTTAAGACGTCATAACTTTTGCAAATATGGGCCTCCGCATGAAATAGTTCATTTTTGGGTATCATATATTGTCCTGTATTAGCATGTTAAATTTCATCAAGATCCGTCATTATCACCCTGTGACCTCCCCTTGTGAGATCTCGATAGTTGACTTGATGATACAAAGAAACGATTTCACAATTTTGCAAAATGATCAAATCACGAGTTACAACGTAGGCACTTGAAACCTTCAATTATGGCGATTAAGACTATGAAAAAGCTTCTGTTACTGACGTCTAAAATTTTGAATGCTGCTATCAATAATTATGTGGTGATAATTGACTCAGACTGGGAGTGACCGCTGAAGCAGATTCGACTTTTATTGTGAACATATTTCGCGACCTATACAGGGCGTTGATGGGTGGGATGCGGGTCGTCCTTCTTCAGTGTGTCCCCATTTGTCACGTCATCAACAGCTACATCATGTCAAACTTAAACGGTAAAATATCTCGCCAGAACTAAAATGTCTATCGGTGAAGCACAGGAAAATTTGGATTCCGTATCTATTTTTAACAATATATTATTAAACCCTGGAAGGGAATAGCTCCATCATCTAAGCGTCACATACTTATGTTACAAATATAGGTCTTATAAGATTTTGGTAAACAGGAACCGCGGTACCAATGTGCTGATTTTTTGATGAATATAGTATGTTAATTTTTTGGATAGATTAAGCTAAATATTAGCCTGAATTTTTTAATATATATGCGAAGGAACCATCAGAAACTGAAGACGACTCACAACCCACAAGCTTAGCAAGTGAAGAATTATTGTGCACAGATCCACCGGCAGAAGACTGGATTACGTGTTCAGCGTTCAATCTCTAATGGTCATATGAATCATACACCGACGCTGTGGGTCAGGGACAGCACTTCATTTATGGTTGTAGCTAATGGTATTCCTTATGGTCTTACTATACCCATGTGGAGATCGTCATCTTTTCTGACGACGTCAAATGTTACGCAAGATGTCTGTCGAGTTGTTCAGAAACAAATATTCGCATGTAAATTTGCTCCTCTCTTCCCGCCTAAATACTGTATAACAGGCTATACTAGTGTATATAGAGTTGGGTTGTCATGACTATAAAGTACGGTAACCATGTAACACTTCAATTGTATACAATTGAAGTGTGGACATGCACAAAGCTCTAAAGTGCCAAAAATTATCATTCTCAGTTTTTGTGGATTTTTTCAGTGCTTATTCAGTGATAAAATTGCGAGCTTTTTTCATACTCCCCATCATGTGCCCGAGTATTCATAATTATAATATATTACATCCCAGCTTCATGTACGGTATATTAGACATGAGGGAGGAAAGAAAATTAATGTGATTTTCTCCAATCTTGCATTTTGGCACATACGGTTTGTGCATGTCCACTCTTCAATTTACCCAACAAGAACTAAAATAGTTTCAGTCGTAGAAATTATTTTCTTGATAGGAGAGTCCACATTTCCATTTTCATGCAATCACGTAAAGGAATTATAAAATCAATGCTACAGTAGTCATAATTATAGCTTTCCTCACTTGTATATACTCATCATTAGCTTGCAATTTAGCAGGTGTTTGATCAAGGATAATGTTAGGCATTTCCATGTGCTACAGCGATATGAAAGCATTCCATATCATATAATTATGCTTTTTTCATGACACTCCCATTTTTCCCATAACTGAGTATTTTGTGTACTACCTCGTATGTCATTCATAATGATATAATGATATAATGATAATGATATAACGTAAATGTAAAAAGTTCTCTAATGTCCTTTACGTAAATGTGAGGATTTGCCTAGTTAATCGGAAATTACGCCATAAAATGGGTTCAAAGTTAAAATTACCACCTTACTCTGTTTTGAATAGGTTTTGAACAGACCTGAGACTAATGAGCTGTACGCTGTGTACCTGACACTCCAGAATGACATAACTTGAGAAGGGAGTCGTTTGATGGAATTGGAATTTTTAGTTGTCCAATATGGACCCTGATGGGTTGGCCAACACGAAGACATATAGCCAATGAGACGTATATATGGTTACCTGAGAATGTTTCATGCTGGTCATATACTTTGCCTTACATAATTGAATGACTCAATAGAACCAAGGCAACCAAGCTAATGAAAGTATTGTCTGGGGTAATGAATTTTGAATCGAGGAATAGCCTACACCTGTTTATAGACCCAGCATCACAAATTTACTCGTTGCAGGCTAGGAGGCTTCCAGGCTTATATTCAGTAACAAAATTTAGTTTCGGATCAAAGTGTTTTTTAAGGCTGTATCGGATCATTTCTTTCTACTCTGCTGATCTTCAGCCCTTGTCATATTGGGGCATTAAAATATACAGGTGTTGCACTGCTTAAATTGACAGCTCCAACAAATTGGCCAGAAAAAAACGTGATTGATGACTCGCTCATGTCGCGCATGAGCGTTCCATTCCAGCATACCCAGCGAGATCTACCAACGGGAATGCGCATGCTCGACTGGAGTGAGTAATCCATCATGTTTTACTGCACCCCATTGTTGGAGGGTCAACATAGGCAGTGTTTATAGTGGGGGAAATGTAGGAAAAAATTATTGCAAGTCACCTTTACTCCGTGGCAGTTTACGTATGGTTTTATATTAAATTACCTCCATTAGAGATGGTAAAAATGAAATAAAATACATAAATAATGGTTAATTTTACCACGCCTATAATCACAATTCCTTTGCAACAGAAGGCTGGTCTTGCACATTTTCTACTTATAATACGAGGCATATACAAGTAATCGGCCGAAATTAGTCAAAATAATGTGCAACGTTTTAAAATCACCCTCTACATACTTATTAGTTGCCGGTTCATAGCAGAGTAGCTACTAACTCCCAGGGTTGCTTCAGGTATATAGGGCGATCCGTTGTCCTATTCTACAATATCAAAACACGCTGCCTAATTTTTAGCTGCGAGGCTTAATTTCAGCGTACGAAGGCAATTAAGTTATGATTTTGTTAGAAATCGTGATATAGGAAATATCCTACAGGGCATAGCATCAAACAGGGATGCTAGACACGTGGTATGATGGGGTCTGGATATTTCCTAAATACCGCTAATGCTAATATAACTTGAATTTAATTGCAATCGCACATCGTGACTATTACTCGCAGCCAAAAGTGATGTAGATTGTTTGGTCTTAGAATATGCCAGATCACCCTATGTATACCTGAAGCAACTCCAGGCGGTTACTGATGATCTTTTACAGTCCCTGATGCTGTAGCAAAAATGATCTGCAATGTGCAGTGAGGTGAGAGATATCTCGTTCGCTTCCATTAGGCTATTTCAGCCAAAGTGCACTACAACTGCAGTAGTCTAATGGAGCCAGACTTACCCATCTTACTGATTTCACATTACAAATACCATATTTTCCTAAGCAAGTCAGATGGTCACAGTACTATGTAACATAGGGCCTACATTTCCCGAGGCATTGGTACCAAACTGTCCGTTTCTTTGCTTTGGCAATCCGTAGAGTTTTTAATTACAGAAATTAATTTGAGGCTCATTAAAAGTTATTTAGTTAGGTTTGCCAGAAATGCAAATTTTAATTCTGAGCGCTCGCTCAGTACAAAGTTTTCTAACTGACCACTACATGCTTGCCTTCAAGGGGTGTTAAAATGACTTCCAAAATTAGCTAATGCACTTAGTCTTTGCCTGTTTTAGCCTGGAACTTTGGAGCCTTCAACCGCAGCTTTGAGCTCAAGAAATGAAACAGAATTTGTACCTTATTCCATCTCTCTCAATATACTGTAGGAGACCATGCAGTAAAAGCATCTACAAACAGTCGCCCAAAATGCAATATGAATTATGTCATAAGTGTGGCCAAAATTCCAATGTAATGCAAATTTTTCTCATTCTGCTGCTTCAAATGTCACAATGTTCAAATTCTAAGTGACTTACCCGTACGTCCCCAGACATGGCCTGCCTATATATCAACAGTCATATGAAATTGCGCACTTATCTGGATAGGCCTATAGCCATACAAACTTTCAGATGAAAACAAGTACATCTGAACGCATCCTTTCAATCCCCTGACAACGATGCCAATATAACAACGAGATTTTCACGCAAATTTGACAAAAATTAGTGGTCATGTGACACACTGTGGCCAGATAAAGCAAGTGTACTCTGTTGGGATTATCAACTGAGGTTTTGAAAAAATCGGTTCTTTTAGCTGAAAGAGGGCACCTGAAGTATACCGACACCTTTATAGGATGATCACTTTCAATTTGGTCCAATAAAAGTTTTTGTGGAAATCTCGCTGCTGCTTGTGATATTGAGAGAGGATTGCTTGTCAGAATTACTTGTTACGAGAGTGGTAGCATTTAAACAACGTTATCAATAGCCTATTTCGGCATGGTCCATAAATTAGATTACTTAACGCTATTGTGGAGGGGTAGAGGACTTGAGCCCATTCAATGTAGACGGAGCGATTTTGAATTTGCCGCGAATTTTTTCTCTCTCGGGAGCCCACTTGTTCTTTGTAAAATAAAGACATCACACCTGGAACTGGTGTGTCGTTATTGCTCATTTCAGACAAAATGATTAGAAGCCATGTGAATGTTACAGTTCTTGCCTTCTTGCATGGGACGGGACAGGCAGTTGCATCTTAGAAGAAAATTTGATAGATGTAAAGAGTGTGGAGGTCATATTTGGGAAATACTTTGAGTCACCAAGGAAGCATAATACTGTGGTAATGTTCGCTCACACCGGTCCTGCATGAGATCAAAAGCCTCGGCTTTCTTTATTCACGCTGAGTTACTGCATCTACATCTTTCGTCTTTGAAGCAACGTCCTGCTCTATACGCGCGGAGGAATACGCACAAAAAATGGTAATTGGAGACATTGTATTTGCATATGCCATTCTTTTGCCCATCACAACTCCCTCGCTCGCAGAGTCTGAAGCTCCATATACCGGATAATTCTATGTTATTATAATGAATTAGTAATATACTCTACTTTCAGGAGTGACAGGCAAATTCGCATGTTAAAAATTGTAGTTTTTACCAGAAGCGGTATAAGAATGGCCGAATATGTTCGTGATTAACTATAACGATGGCGCATGAGCATAAATTACTTTAATATGCACAGTCAATATCTACAGTTTGATACATGATGGTCAGTAACTCCTCCATAATGTGCATGTGTACCATATTGGCAGATTCCTTGGGGTATTCTAAGACCAACATACTCTGTATGTTGCCTTTTTGACTTGGAAACGTCATTATGACGTGGGCGGCAATTAAATTTTTATGACGCCACCAGGGAAATTATAAGGTGAATCCTGCTAGTTAGGCTACTCTTATTACCCGTGGTAGCTGAGTAGTCTAACAAAAGATAATCACCATCATTCACATGGGTACATCACGAAAATTTTATTTTTTAGACAAATATGACGTCGAGCATTTTGAACTTTGAGTAGGTCAAGGTACTGTACATCTTCCTATACCTGCCCATTGTGCTAGAGGTAAGTCACCCTGTACAGGACTGTACAATTGGTAGAGTGTTTTGTGTACATTTATCAGTTACAATAATTGCAATATAAATGTAGGTAATACATTAAGGAATTGAATTTGTTGATAAATTCAGGGTCTGAATATAATAGACTAATGTAGCCTACCAAAACATTAATCTAGCTCATGAATATTTTAATGGCTATACAGTTTCCTTTCTTCCTTTTCTTGTTTGCGATCACCTACAACCATATGTTATGTTGCTAATTAAATGCACCCCCTAAATTACATAATTTTATTAATGAATTTTCAGGGCTACATATGATTATTGCGAAAAATTAGACTGCCAATGTAAAAATGGCCAGCGGAGGCCAACATTTTTTCTATGACCTATAAATAAACACAGATATGAAATTATTTTAGTAAGGTTATACATGGTAGTTAGTAAATATAGGAATCGCTTCAGGTATGGCGATCCCTTGCCCATTCTAGCACTGAAATACTCTATACATCATTTTTGGAATCTCTGCTTAATTACGACGTGAGGCGGCAGTAAATTTTCATTCTGCTATAGTATCTGTGGTATAGGGAATATCCTGCAGGGCATATCACCCGCCAGGCAGGGGTGCTATAGGCGTGTGTTGGATTTTGCAGGCTATTCCCTATACACTCAATGAGTAAGCTTAGTATAATAAAAATATAATTGCCGCCGCAAGCTGTAATTATAAGCCTCGGCGCTAAAAATGGTGTAGAGTAGCCTACATTAGTCTTATAATACGGAAATAGATCGGCATATACTTGATGTGATGCTGGGAATTACTGACCACCCTGTTCATATCAAAATACTTGAAGGGCTATTGGTGTTCTGGTATTTCAGTGGGTATTAAAAATTTTAATTATCTGCAGAATTAAAATTGACTACATCAACAATCAAATGTAAGTCAGACGCATTTTACTGTATTTTGTAGGCAACAAGTTATGTGTTACTGTATATGGTTATTTACGTCCAGTGACAATCCGTTATGTATTTTATAAAATAATGTACCATCCAGGTATTACTGAAAGGCTGCCAGAAAATTTTGAACATGTGAATCCCAGTCCATTCTTATACTCTGATGATAATCTTTTTCTCCGCCAGGTTCGCATTACGAGTAATCCCGAATGACATGACGTTAATAGAAAATAAGGCCGTAGTTGAAAATCATTAACATTCGTCAATCAGGAAAGTAACAGAGCAAGACTTGTAATTTCTAGATTCTGCAAAAAAATTATCGTACCATGCCATTGTACTGTACATTTTAATAATAATATTATTATATTTTAAAGTCCAAATTTCACGTTACCTTCCCAAAGAAGCAGCAGCATTTGGTGCGTTCCCCCACTCTTTCTAATAGCGAAGGACAAAAACGGGGCATTTGGCATTTGTTCAGGGATTACAGGGAATAAATGTGGATTTGCCATCAATCGCCGGGTCGCTCATTGAGCACTCGTGCGAACTGATGCCGTTAAACACAGCCTGATAAACGGTCAATTTTCGAGGTATGAGCGTGCCAGTATGCCTTGGGGGCTACTTTTTTGACACTTGAATATCTTGAAGCAATGTGGAGCCCGCGAGATCCTATAGGCTGATTTATTTTTACAATTTTAGACAAAGTTTAATAGGGCCTTGTGAGATTATATAAATCATTTTAATTTTACCAGACAATATATTGCACCGGTTACTAGTATAAATTATTTTACTAGGGTACTGAGTTCATGTGGTATAGGGCTGGAAAGGTTACCCAAAATATTGTTTTGTGCCTTTATTGAGTTAATTTTGGCAAGTTCACGTTACTTGACATCCCAGCCTATATTGAACGGCGGATATATCCTGCTCCTGAGCCGCGCATTCAATTTGCCTAATTTTAATGTACTTACATTTGTGCAAAGTTCATTTGCGAAATTACCATGCTCTGTGTGATACTCCCGATAGGTATTACTCTCATTTGATGGTAAGTAACTTCGGCTACACGTGGCTTAATGTATATCTGCGACCATCATCTATAATAGGCAGCATAAATATCATAAGCTATTCCGCTGCATCCTATTAACTTACATGACACAACACCCCACAGTATCCTAATCATAATATCACAAAAAGGTATTACACGTTACTACGTACATAGCCTTGAAAACATCACACACTAGAACCTGCACACATTGCCGGCACAAATGACTCAAGTATTCCTTCAGGAAAAAAAAAACAAACCCGGAGTATTTCATAATATATTCTGACAATAACCCCCTTCTCTGAGAAAATCTTCCACAAAAAGGAAGCACGTCTGACACAAATGGCAGATGATTCACAGTACACTACATATTCTCCCCAAGCCACGTGCCGCAGTCTAGTCATGCCTAATAAGTGCAGCACTTGCAGACGCAAGGACAGGCAACGACCTCTAAGCCAAGCAATGCACCTAGCCATCTTTGACAGGATCACATGCAACACAGTCTATAATTGGCCAACATTCTTCGGGCCGCCGTGTTTTCCATCCCAGTTGCACGGGTATGGATATCACACAATGATATACATGGCGGGAGACGCTGCCATTCATTACGACCAGGCCTAGACGCAACTCGAGTCATCATGTACCGGTGCTGCTGCATATAAATGTCGACAATCAAATCTGAATGAAAAACTAATAATGCAGGCGACATCAAAATGTAATTAGATCCAATAGTTACTATTTTTTCCCGAATAAAAAAAATGCTGACAAATATCTTTCAACGCCATTGCAGATTGACATCTATCGGATGATTGGGCGTCATCGCGTGCTCAGATGAGGCGTGTAAAAGTTGTCCCCAGGTAGAGCGTCCTATACAAGCACGTTAACAAAGACTACACAGCATGTCACGGTAAGTTGCATATTCATCGGATATTATGCCATTGTCACGATACTTAGTTGATTCTCTTATTGAAAGAACTTAGGCATCGTGAGCTGATCTCGCCTTAACATGAAAGCAGACTTGACGTATGCATGAGGAGATTGAAAATTACACCGGGAAAGAATAATATTGTTGTTCCCGCGAATATTGCTCACTGCCTACCTTTGTTGCTCTTGCCCTTATCTTTAGCGCTAAATTTCCCGCTGTATAGAAAGTTACAAATGTATACTTATACTACGTACTACATGGCTTAAAAAGTCAGTTAAGATGTACAACTATTAGGATTTTATCAGTTTTAAAAATATGGAAAAAAAACACTCAAATGCTGATACGTTTGGCCGAAACTTTTTTTTACCTGTGTATTACATTACCGTATGTATAAAAACACCGGTACATGACGGAAATTTCTTACAGAGGCCTTGGGCTATTTTATTAAAACATCTAACTAATTATATAAACCACGCCGTGATCAAGAATAATTCGGCTCATTTTAAACGCCCGTCTTAGGTTGCCGCGGAAAGGCCCTAAACGACATTCCGCCTAAGAATGGCTCGTTTATGCCTAGGCCTACACCAAACACGCCTCAAAAAATCAAAGTTACAACCTGGACTACCCAGCCTGTAGACATATGACATAACTCACATTTACATCCACCTCATCAGCCAATAAACCAACTATTCCTGGCTCTCCCATGTAGACGCTCGCATAAAGCTCCAACTCGCTTGTAAATCCACTCGTAACTCCGTCATACCCTCGCAAACTCCCAACATCGAAGTAGTCCTACCCACACCAATTTCAGTCATTATAAGTGACATATACTCTAACCAACACACCATCCAGTCGACTTCAAAGCGGTAAGACGACCCGATGAGAATCTTAGGAGGCCTAATAAGTCTGGGTCCCAAGTGGACCCAGGAGGTTTCCCCCTTTGAAGTATGTTCAATGCAGAGCCTGGACACACACTAATGACTTCGATGCTGTGTATCCAATCAAGTCAATTGTGGCATTGAGGGTGCGTTGATGGAGCCAGCTAAAGAGCGTGACAATAACCAGATGGAATTGCAGCCTCACTTCATTCTGCTGGCTGCAAAAGTGGCACCCATTCTGAAATCGGAGCCCACCATACCCCCCATCATTTTCATACTTGCGGATTTGTAGTTAGGCCTGCAGATGACCGCGTAATAAAATAGGCTCCTCCAAGGGCTATAAAGGGCCGATATTCAGCCCCCACACAATTCAGGCAACTTGACTCCAGAAAACTGCCCCAACCACCAAGGCCGTTGGAACTCGGATAACATGTAAAATAAGCACAAGTTTGGGCACGGCTTTCCCTATAGGCCAATGGAAGGTGATATAGGCAGCAAATCGGATACCCCATGTTAGCAACGATTTCGGATGAGCGAAAGGACTTGGGATTGATGCGTGTAATATCATCAGTCAGAAACGATGAGAAGGCCCCGCGGTCCTATTTTTTTCATATACATAATGAGAGGCAAATTGCAGGTAACGCATATGTGAAACACCCTTCCTAACGCAGGTGGACGATACAAATGGGCGTAATTCGCGTGACAATAATGCCCTCTCCTTTATACCAACAAACGGAAATTTTTATTTATTCGCCTTTTGACACAACTCTTCCAGCACGGGACATGCCATTTTCCTACCCCAAATTAGAGGGCTATTCAGTTCAAAAACTTGACGCTGATACCCCCCCGATCCTCCCGATAAAAATGAAAACCCGCATGTACTTCCGGGGATAATTACATTATTTGCCTCTACCCTTCCCCCTACCCCTATCATTAAGCACCCCTAGAAATTAATTTTCCACCCAAAAATAAGACTTCATCCCTTTTGATAGCCTCCGCATCCAGACCCTTCTTATAAAGGACCACGCGCATGCCTATATAACACTCGCACCGGGCGGCCTAACGCAACACCACCCGGCGAATCCCGCCTGACCTCCCCGGCTTCAAATCGCAATCTGCCCCTGCCCTCCCGGAATCGCGGATGGCTGACTGCTCCTTCGCAATTTAAAACTTTTATACGAATACCATATGTCGAGTAGACACACACACACACGCACCGGACTTACCAGCTGCTGCTTCTCTACGTCCCTTACCTTTTTTGGATAGTTTGGCCAGAGTATCCATGGGCCCCCTTAGGATTTCCCACACTGTTTCTGCACTATCACTAGATGCACTGATCACGTGTGGTTTCCTGCTTGATAGATGAGGAGACCCCCCCGATCAACCCGGAGACACCCGCCAAATCTCACTAGATTCTTTCCACGCCTAGGAGCCTCTCCTTATCCTGGACATCCCCCTCCCCTTGACCTACCCCCCCTACCCAGTCCAACCACTCCGGCCCATCCCCCCCCTAATTTGCAAAAAAAGAAAAGAAAAAAAACTGGAATATGTATATATAAAAAATGGCAGGAGCCTCCGAGAGAGAAATGGCCACATTGCCCCGCTTTTGCATACTCCCGTGCAAAATTCAAGGCTAAACAAAAGGGACAGCGAAAATGTGGGCGGTTACTAGGGTAGACTAGTAGGTAGAGTTGTAGTTGGGGGGGTAGGAAGGGGGGAGGCTGAAAATGGTTGTATATCCCAGGCTGCAATTGGCTCGCAGACCAGTGGTACCACCTAACCCTATCAATCCGCGCGCTTCCAAAACCCTCCCACCCGGGTAATGAATGCAAATATAACTTCCCTTCCCATTGGCCATTTTCGAAACCCATGATGGCTGCCGCTGCTACAGAGCATGCTCCACATCCCCCCTCCTCTCCCCATCTCACTTGTTCCCCCCCTCCCCTATCCCCCCCATGCACACACACACACACACTAACGCTACCCCCCCCCTCCAA